>BSBK01005827.1:2500-242500 GCA_027943335.1 Chamaecyparis obtusa
TTTGGTTGAGGATCTATTGGATGCATATGCATTTATAGCAACAGAGCATGATATCCCTATGTCAGATGTTAGATCTCGTGTGGGTACTGTCAGATACACTCAACCACATCCTTCTCACCTAGATCGTGGCCATAGTGGCAGTGCTCATAAGGATCCACCAACTGACCACTCTATTGCTGCATAGGGAGAGACATAGCGTACAGACCCTTCAATCAATACAGGGCACCAGTTCTCTAATGTTGGCCTTGAAGATGTTGAGTTTAGCATGACCACTATGGGTTATCTAGATTTTTTGACACATGATGATACGACTTCCATGCCATCTCATTTGGATAGTCAATTACATTCATCATTAGAGATGCGTGTGTGGTCTACTCATGTTGCAGATGCAGAGTTGAGCTTGGACCAGACACAACAAAATTTGGATACCTTGGTTGATAGGATCGAGGCTGAGTCTGAGTACTATCAGTTTCCACGACCTACACAGGTATAAATCAGATTATATACATGTATTTAATGTTATAATTTAACTTAAATTTATTTTCAAAATTTCAATCAATCACTATATATATATATATATATATATATATATATATATATATTCCTCTTGTTACTCCTTCTTTGAGCACTGATCATGTACATCATTAGAACTCCCTCGATGATGACATTAGTAGTGGACAGGTGAGTTTTTAATTTATTATCTGTGTGTACACACTTTATAACATGTTTTCTTGTACAATATTTTAAATCAAACTTAAGATGTGTACAATGTTTATATATTAATTTATATATCTCTTTCTTTGTAGGGATCTGCACATCCTTCATAGCATGATAGTCACTCTGGGTCTGACCACTTAGTAAGAAGTCGTCATGATGATTCCTAGGCACTTTCATATTTGATCTAGACATATTTCATATTACATATATATTCACATGTGTTTGATGAACTATATTCCATTTCTAGACTCTACAGGACCGATTGATGTGTTTGATGTTATATTTCATTTCTAGACCCTTTTGATAGAATGTTTGACACATGATTGATCCATAGGCTTCATATTTACAGTACTTGATCTACACATGATTTATGTTTTATGCATGTGTTATATATATATACTTTCACTCTAGATCTACATGTGCATGTGTGATGAACTTGTATACATGTTTGATTCTTCATGAGTTCATGTGATTTCAAATTTATAAATGTAAATTTTCAATACTTTCAATAGATTACATACATGTGTTTAATTTAAATTTGATTACATACATGAATGATGTTTGATTTCAATAGATTACATACATGAATGATGTTTGATTGTACATGTTTATGAAAGTTATGAATGATGTAAATTTGACACATGTGAGATATATAATTGAGGTCCCTAGATGTTTGATTGAATCTTACTTATATTTAAATTTACATTTGATAATAGTTGTGCACATGCTTTTAATTTAATGTTCTTGTACTTCAAGTAGATTTAATATTTAAAACATGCACGTCCTAATGTAACACATGCAAATTCAATACATACACACATTCATATTCCAAAGTTAGAGTACTTCATATTCAAGTAGATAATTAATATATCATATCCACTTGTAAGACATTTTTTAGATCTATATTATAAATTTTTAATATAATTCAAGCTCCATTCACTATGGGCACCAGTAGGAAATAATGGAGCTAAGAAAACCTCTGGTCTCGCCCATGAAAAATTTAGTTCAAATCATATTTCATGTGTGATTTAGTCCACATCAAGTGGTTCATCTCTCTCTTGAATAACATTTAATATTCTCTCGTGGTCATCAATATCAAGTCTCCACTTACGAATGTCACGTCCTGTCACAGGAACAAGAGATAGGACAATGGCAATTACAAGATGGCTATATTGATAAACCTTATTGTTAGGTTGATAATCAACAAAATGAATCCCATGTTTAAGTATTTTGATTTTCTTCAAATATGTTCCTTGCACAATAACTGAACCTGCCCAGACAAGTTTAACAATATTATGTGTGTGTGTGTGTGTGTGAAATTAACCATATAAACAAACGTATAAGAAAATTGGAAGTTGGAAGGTCTCACTCAAGTTTAATACAGGCTATGAAACTTAAATACAGTACTAGAACCTATGGGAAACATAATTCCATCGCTTGTTTCATTATGTGTTAGCTTCATCCTCTCCTTGCAACAACGTAATAAATAGTAACTAACACCTTCCACATTTCCAGGCTCTGCTACTACTGTAAAAATATGTCCTGCATTTAAAGAAAACTTTTAATTTTAGGTTTATAAATATAAATTAAACAAACTTTATTTTTGAATTGAGTTTATGAATCCTTTTTAAACATGTACATAAACACACACGTACCAATTTTGATAAAACCTGAAATATGGTCATAATTTGTAGAAATCAATGGAATGTTGTCAAAGCTTTCATCCTGAACTTCATCATTTGTGCTTGTAACATCTAGTGGAACCAAATTTTGTTCACTAATATATCCACATTTTTGGTTGATACATTCGTCATAGTTTTCAGAAATACAAGCATAACAAAAGCATGATTAATCTCTAGTGTACAATGACCACACATTATTATCTGTACTCATAACTGAGTGCAGGGATCTTGTTTTGTCTACTCTCTTGCATCCATGGATTGATCTTCTATCAACACCTGAACAATAGAGAGACACGTGTGTAAAGTTGAAGACAAGTTAAAATCATGTATATATATAATGTACACATATATAAGTTAACTCAAACAATGATCAATAAATTTAAGGCTCACGCGTACATAAATTATAACTAGACAACAAGTGATGAACTGAAAATTAATACATGTTATCTCCCAGAATATTCGAAAGGGTATGACTTGATCTGATCATGATGATGTGTTATCATGATTTGGCACCACAAAATGCATCTTGCACCACTCAACTACATCATGAGCATTATTTATACGATATCCCTAATAGTCTAGTTGATACTTTCTTAAAGCACATTTGATACAAGATCCTGCACCATCATGCTCTCCCTTTCCATGTCCACTCTCAAAGAAACTCCAAATATGTGCTATCTTTTGGTATCAATGATATCTACATAGTGCGTAAAATGGTCTTGCTAATTTAAATTGTGTTGCACATCCATCTGACCAAACAAAATGCTTTTCAATTTTGATGCCTTTGTTTTCCAAATATCCAAAAAATGTCTTAAAGCAATGCTCGATAAAATGTATGTCATGATCTTTATCATCACTAATGTAAAATTGATATTCTTTCTTTATGACTCGTGCTTGATATGTAATTTCAACACCATCCAAACCTAATTGTGCATGTTGATAAGACATATGTACCATGATAGTGACCTGCTTTGTATAGTAGTATTTTGCTTGAAGTTGTTTTTGAGAAACAAAGGAGTAGTTCTCTGCAAAATCAACAACCGATAAAATTGTTCCAATTGGAAAAGTTTCTTTTTGTATTTGGAATTGTTATGCCTATCATTTAGCAAAAAAAACATGACATATGTATGGTTGAATCAATTTAGGAAAATTCTCCATAAATGTTGCAACAGGTATCTCATCTTCTACATATTCCAACCTTGTTGATTCTTTCACAACTTTTGTTTTAGACTTTATGTACTTGTATCTCTTACATTTTTTCATCCTTGTCATGTCAGTATCTTCAAGTTTCAAAGGAAATTTAGCCAAATCCCCGCATGTTTGACAAATTCCTCTTATGCAATCTATTTCAGGTATTTCATGATCAATTGATTTGTTACATAACATTGATGTTATGAATTAGCTTGGACGTTTAGAAAAATCATTTTGAGAACCACCACTTTCTTCTATCATCTTTCTAAACCCTTGATAGTAGAGATTGAATTCGATATGATATCGATAACAACAAGTTTCAAAAGATTAATCTTTACAAAAAATGGCTTTAATCTTTCAAACATTGTTTGTCCAATCTTAATGTCAGGATTTGAGTTACAAAATGAGAGATACAATTCATGTTGTGTGGTGTCCAACCAATGTTTTGTGTGCTGGAAATATTCCTTAGGCTCAATCCTCTTCTTGATAATGTCTCTTGTATTTGGTGAAGGATGAGTATGATCAGTCCAAAATGGCGTAACTAAGTTCCTAACTATTTCATTAATCCTATCAGACCGAGGAGCTTTACACATTAGTGCCCAATTACCTTCCAATGTAGTATCATCCAAATTGATTCTTCTTTTCAAATAGTGTGTCATTGTCTTCCTACTGTACCCAATCTGAGATGAAAGTGAAGAAATTTGTCTTCTTTGAGACATGTTTTTATTTAAAATAAATGTTAGTATCATTCTTCTTGAAATGGACCTATCTATAGATCTAGTTGTTTTTCCAATGGAATGCAAACCTTCCTTAACACTGTCAACAATATTTTTGTGTATGTTACATGATTTTAACTTCTTCAAAATTGCATCTACACCCAACAATTTTAATGGCTCTTTTAACTCATATTTAAGAAGTGTAATTGATAATAGTTGAGTTTTTTCTAGTGTACCAAGATTCTCAAATTGTTTCATTATTTGCTTAGACTTTTTATTCAATGCCCTCTTCGTAATATTTATGGGTTGTTTAGCATAATCTCTCAATTTTTCCACATCCATTTCAATTAAATGATTTATGCTTTTACGATTAATTTTTCTCTTCAACTGTTGGAGTAGACTATCATTCTCATATGTTTCTTGCACTTCCATTGCAAACGAAATTAAAAAAATATCTTAATATCTCATCTTAAGGGGACCTTCATGAAATAAGTATTTACAAGCTTTAATGTCGAACCTATAATAATTTATAAACTAATAAGAGAAACACATACTTATTTGACCTTGGGTTGATTCAAATTGGGATGCCCCTTGTCCAACATTTTCATCATCAAAGGCTGCGTGTACACAACAAAAACAATAACTTCTTAAGGGGAAAGACCCAAAATGCATATTCACCAATAAGAGACTAAATCAAGATAGTGAGAGAGAGAGATGTGTACTTGTTTGATATTCTAAGAGTTGTCCTTGTTCAGCTTGTGATGACCCTTCTCCAACTTCTGAAGGTTGGGCTTGTTGAGCTTGTGATGACCCTTCTCCAACTTCAGAAGGTTGTGCTTCTTGAGCATTTCCTACATGTATGAAGTAAAAATTATTAAACAAAAACTTTTAAATGAAGTTAGGTCTAACGAGGTTCATGTATTAAGTCAAAATAGGTCCTAACAGGTCTAGTTGGGTGTAATTGGGTGTAATTGGGTCTAATTAGGTCCTAATAGGTCCTAATTGGGTCTAATTAGGTCCTAATAGGTCCTGATTGGTGCTAATTGAGTTTACTTAGGTGTTAATTGGTCCTAATTGGTTCTAATAGGTCATATTAAGTCCTAATTGGATCTAATTGGTTCTAATTGAGTCTAATTATGTCCTAATTAGTTCTAATTGAGTCTAATTAGGTCCTAATTAGTTATAATTGGTTCTAATTAGTCCTAATTGGTTCTAATTGGTTCTAATTAGTTCTAATTAGTTCTAATTGGTCCTAATTAGTCCTAATTAGGTCTAATTGGGTCTAATTAGGTCCTATTAGGTCCTAAAAAGTCTAATTGGGTCTAATTAGGTCCTAACAGGTCCTAATTGGTGCTAATTCAATCTAATTAGGTGCTAATTAGTCCTAATTAGGTGCTAATTAGTCCTAATTAGTTCTAATAGGTCATATTAGGTCCTAATTAGATCTAATTAGTTTTAATTGAGTCTAATTAGGTCATAACTGGTTCTAATTGAGTCTAATTAGGTCCTAATTAGTTGTAATTGGTCATAATTGGTTGTAATTAGTCCTAATTAGTCCTAATTGGTTCTAATCAGTCCTAATTAGTCCTAATTGGTCCTAATTAAGTCTAATTGAGTCTAATTAAGTGCTAATTGGTTCTAATTGATTTTAAATGGGTCCTAATAGGTCATATTAGGTCCTAATTAGTTTTAATTGGTCATAGTTGGTCCTAATAGATCCTGATAGGTAATATTGGTCCTAATTAGTCATAACTGGTCATAATTTAGTCATATTAGGTCCTAATTGAATCTAATTGAGTCTAAATAGGTCCTAATTAGTCCTAATTGGTCATAGTCAGTCATAATAGGTCTTAATAGGTCATATTGGTCCTAATTAGTCTTAATTGGCCCTAATTGGTCTAGAATTAAGTCATAGTAGGTCATAATAGGTCATAATTAGTCCTAATTGGTCTAATTAGGTCATAATTGGTTCTAATAGGTCATATTACGTCCTAATTGGTTCTAATTGAGTCACAGTAGGTCTTAATTGGTTCCAATAGTTCTAATTAGGTCCTAATTGGATCTAATTGGTTCTAATTGAGTCTAATTAGGTCCTAGTTAGTTCTAATTGAGTCTAATTAGGTCCTAATTAGTTCTAATTGAGTCTAATTAGGTCCTAATTAGTTCTTATTGGTCCTAATTGGTTATAATTAGTCCTAATTAGTTCTAATTGGTTCTAATTGGTCCTAATTGGTCCTAATTGGTCCTAATTGGTACTAATTGGGTCTAATTGGTCCTAATTGGTCTTAATTGAGTCTAATTAGGTGCTAATTTGTTCTAATTGAGTCTAATTGGGTTGTAATAGGTCATATTAGGTCCTAATTAGTTCTAATTGAGTCTAATTAGGTGCTAATTGGTTCTAATTGATTCTAAATGGGTCCTAATAGGTTATATTAGGTCTTAATTAGTCCTAATTGGTCTTAACAGGTCCTAATAGGTTAGATTGGTCCTAATTAGTCCTAATTGGTCATAATTGAGTCTAATTAGGTTCTAATTGAGTCTAATTGAGTCTAAATAGGTCCTAATTGTATACACCTAAAAATGGTCACCTAGACTATTAGCCCCTTTTGCTAAATCATCAATTGCTTGCTCTTGATCAAATCCTAGCTCTATCATTTATTCGATTATTTTCTATGGGCTAACCATTTTATCCTAAGTCTTTATTTATTAAAATGAATATTTCCTCCCCTTTTATTAAATAAAAAGCCCCCACTTTTCCTCTTATCCTAAGTTGCACAAATAAAGCATTATTCTTATTTTATAAAAAGGGAAAAAACACTTTTTGTCTCATATGGACACAAAAGTCAACTCTTATTTTCCTATTGGAGGATACTTGTGCACATGGATTGCTCCTCTTTTAAGCTCTACCGTTGATTAAATCTTTTTCCTCTTAATCTCTATGGTCCATTCCTTCTCATTTCCTTTAAAAGGAGAGCTCTCTTCTTCATTCTAGATGCTCAACTTTTTTTATGATAATGTCATGCTGCAGGTTTTCTAGGTCACTTTGGAGCTTTTGGAGATTTGGAGCATTCTTGGCTTTTGCATCTACATGTTATCATAGTTTCATTTCTTGCATAGTAGCTTCATTTTCATGGCATTCTTAGCTTAGATTTCCTTTATGCTTTAGATTAATTCATCTAGCTTAACTAGGAGGCTTTGTAATACTTGCATCTTTCATTTTCATAGCTTAGCTTGCATTTTCATTTCTAGCATAGCATTGCATTGCATTTTCATTCTTGATTCTTAAGGATATTGGCATTCTTGCCCTTGTCTCCATTGAATCTCCCATTGCATGGTTTACTAGCAAGGTTATTGGCTTAATAGCTCTAGCTGAGAGCATTCTTAAAAACCCTTGCACTCCATGCTTAGGGAGCTATGGATCGATTTTTGAGACCTCATTCTTGAGTGTTCTTGAATGTAATGATTCATAGAAGTGTGACACAATTATAGCACACACTAATTAGTCCTAATTGGTCCTAATAGGTCATATTGGTCCTAATTAGTCCTAATTGGTCATAATTGAGTCTAATTAGGTTCTAATTGAGTCTAAATAAGTCCTAATTAGTCCTAATTGGTCATAGTTGGTCATAATAGGTTCTAATAGGTCATATTGGTCCTAATTAATCTTAATTGGTCATAATTGATCATGGAATAGGTCATAATTGGTCCTAATTGGTCTAGAATTAAGTCATAGTAGGTCATAATAGGTCATAATAGGTCATAATTAGTCCTAATTGGTCTAATTAGGTCATAATTGGTTCTAATAGGTCATTTTAGGTCCTAATTGGTTCTAATTGAGTCACATTAGGTCCTAATTGGTTCTAATAGGTCATATTAGGTCCTAATTGGATCTCTTTGGTTCTAATTGAGTCTAATTAGGTCCTAATTGGTTCTAATTGAGTCTAATTAGGTCCTAATTAGTTATAATTGGTTCTAATTGATCATAATTGGTCTTAATTAGTCCTAATTGGGTCTAATTGGTCCTAATTGAGTCTAATTAGGTGCTAATTTATTCTAATTGAGTCTAATTGGGTTCTAATAGGTCATATTAGGTCCTAATTGGTTCTAATTGAGTCTAATTAGGTGCTAATTGGTTATAATTAATTCTAAATGGGTCCTAATAGGTCATATTAGGTCCTAATTAGTCCTAATTGGTCATAGTTGGTCCTAATAGGTTCTAATAGGTCCTAATAGGTCATATTGGGTCCTACTTGGTCCTAATTGAGTCTAATTGGTCCTAATTGGGTATAACTGAGTCTAATTAGGTCCTAATTGGTTCTAATTGAGTCTAATTAGGTCCTAATTGGTTCTAATTGGTTCTAATTAGTTCTAATTGGTCCTGATTGGGTCTAATTGGTCCTAATTGGTCCTAATTGAGTCTAATTAGGTACTAATTTATTCTAATTGAGTCTAATTGGGTTCTAATAGGTCATATTAGATCCTAATTGGTTCTAATTGACTCTAATTAGGTGTTAATTGGTTCTAATTGATTCTAAATGGGTCCTAATAGGTCATATTAGGTCCTAATTAGTCCTAATTGGTCACACTTGGTCCTAATAGGTCATATTGAGTCCTAATTAGTCCTAATTGAGTCTAATTGGTCCTAATTAGTTCTAATTGAGTCTAATTAGGTCCTAATTGGTTCTAATTGGTTCTAATTGGTCCTCATTAGTCCTAATTGGGTCTAATTGGTCCTAATTGGTCCTAATTGGTCCTAATTAGGTGCTAATTTGTTCTAATTGAGTCTAATTGGGTTCTAATAGGTCATATTAGGTCCTAATTGGATCTAACTCTAATTAGGTGCTAATTGGCTCTGATTGATTTTAAATGGGTCCTAATAGGTCATATTAGGTCCTAATTAGTCATAATTGGTCATAGTTGGTCCTAATAGGTCCTAATAGGTCATATTGGGTCCTAATTAGTCCTAATTGAGTCTAATTGAGTCTAATTGGGTTCTAATAGGTAATATTAGGTCCTAATTGGTTCTAATTGAGTCTAATTAGGTGCTAATTGGTTCTAATTGATTCTAATGGGTCCTAATAGGTCATATTAGGTCCTAATTAGTCTTACTTGGTCATAGTTGGTCCTAATAGGTCATATTATGTCTTGATTAGGTCTAATTGTTCCTAATAGGTCCTAGCCAGATCTAGTTAGGTCTGATAGGTACTAATAGGTCATAGTTAGGTCTAGTTAGGTCTAAGAGGTCCTAATACCTGTCTAGTTAGGTCTAATTAATAGATAGTTAAACCTCTAATTTGTTGAGGACTAATACATGTCTAATTGGTCTTAATAGGTCCTAATAGGTCAGGTAATTGGTCCTAATTGGTCTAATAGGTCCTAATAAGTCATAGTTAGGTAGATAGTTAGATCGAATTGGTCCTAATTGGTTTAATAGGACCAAATACGTCTACAGTTAGGTCTAGTTAAGTCTAATAGGTCCTAATTAGTCCAATTACCTATCTAATTGGTCCTAATAGGTATAGCTAGGTATAGTTAGGTCTATTTGGACCTAATAGGTCCTAATACATTTAATTGGTTAGACTAACAAGTCCTAATAGATCTAATTGGTAGGACTAATAGGTCATAGTTAGGTCTACTTGGTCCTAATAGGTCTAGCTAGACCTCTAATTAGTCTTAATAGGTCCTAATTGCTAATAACTAGTCTTATTAGGTCTAATTAGCTCTAAAATTAGGTATTACAATACCACATTTACATGATGAACATTAAGACAAGTCTTGACCATTGACTTAAAATATCTGGAGAGAAACATCTTAGACATACCTTGTTTCCAACAATAATATCTTTTTCATGATTCTTCACGTAGTCTTTGTTCAGTCTCTTCTGAATAATGTCATGTACTTTTGTTTAGCCTTCTCTTTTTATTTCCCATCACAACTTAGAAAGTTGTTCCATGCCAAAATGTCTTCCTTCTCCTAAATGTGAATTATTTTATAGCTTTTGGATTAATGAAATGAAAAAAATATACATTTATTTATACCTAATCGTTATTAACCAGAAATGACACCAAATAAGCCGACCTGGGTTTTTATCAAAATTCAAAGTTGACATTCGATCGAAACTAACTTACTTTCTATTGAAAGTAGTTTAATTATGGATAAAAATTGTATTGTCTATGAAAGTACTTTCAATCGAAACCCAAAAGTTTTGATTGAAAGTACTTTCTATCTAAAGTACCTGGTTTAGGCCATGGTTGCAAGCTATGAAGAAATTCTGAGAATTTTATGGCTTCGGGCCTCAAGCGCAGTGATCAAATGGAAGAATAAGAAGATGTCCTTTTGCATACAACAAGTACTTGAAACTAGCTTTCTAATGATTATATATTTGACTATTTTTGAATTTATTATGTGTATGGTTTTTGATGTTAATCGAATGTAGGTTTTTTATCAAATATAAACCTCTGAGTTTGACGATCAATGAAAACTAGTAAAAAAGGGAAAAACAATTTGAAAAATAATAGTGCCCTCTGTATTTGAGTCTACTTTCTATCAAAAAAAAAATTGAAATTCAATAAATACACAAGAAGTTATAAGCTATGTAGTTAAGGTATGTCAAAATTATGGTTTAGTCAACTTCAAACATTAATAAAATATGCAATAATCATGATAATATCGTCAAACCAATTGCATGCCCTCTATATGGATGTTACAAAACTAAATTTGAAAGAATCACATTCATATCTATTTTACAAAAAAAGTTATGCTCTATGAAAACAATGTTACTATTTGAAAATGACGTTTTCAGCACCATACCAGTTTTCTTGTATTCAAAAAAATAAATAAAAAATATTTAGAATCTAGATAGAAAATCCTAAATGACTCTAATTTACTTCATCCTCCAATTTCAAATGGTTCAATGGCAATATGCATCCGAATCTGAAAGTTTTTCTCAAAATGTAGAGTTCAGTGTCTGTTCAGGCAAAAAAGTGTAACCCACTATTGTGGGTTCACCCTTAGGGTCATCCCTATCATGGCTATGCTAAATAAATTATGAGGAAATGCCCTTCTATGGCTCTATTTTGACTAGCATGTTCATGAAAGCAATGAAATGAAATGAAAAGTAGGTCTAGGAGTTTGATCACCCTAAGAAGGGTGAGAGCATAGCTCTATTACTTTCCACTTCCAAACACAATTAACAAGGTTTATTTATAATCCTTTTAATCTAATGGAATTAGAGCATGTTTGACATTTTGATTCACTATAAAAGTGAAGAGCATAGGCCCAATGCTTTCATTCACAAACAATGAGGCTTCAATTTAGTGTTTTTTCATTCCTTGACTCCTTTCTATCAAAAAACTTGGCATGTTTGGCATTTTGATTCACTATGAATGTGAAGAGCATAGGCCTAATACCAAATTTATCAAACAAGTGAGTCTTTCTACTTAAGCTAGATGTTGAACTTTTAATGCCACAATTTAAGCAAAATGCAAAGGAATAAGGCTTGCCTCATTCGAAGCTAGCAAAGGCTAGGCACATTTTTAGTGTTTATTTTGCATTTTACTTTTTTGATACTCACCTAGTGGTGATTGTTCCAACTCGTAAGTGTCAACAACAACTACCACACACATTAGTCCAACACAAGACAGATAAAGTAAAGACAATCCCAAAAAATGCATACAAATTGATTCAAGGATAAAAGTTTAATCATTGAAATTTTGTCTTGTATGCATTAATAACTTTCATAGAATGTTCAAAAGTTGCAATTTTCTCATTCAAAATAATGTCTTTGAGAATCGATTAGCACCTGCACAAAAACACAAAGAAAAAAAAAAAAGATCTCCCTAAAAAAAATCAAAATACACAAACATTAACAAATCTAATTCTAGGCAAGACGAGAAGCTGGATGCCCTTGGAATAGCTGCAGAATCTGTGCCTGAACCTAGAAATGTTATGGAATATAGGCATATTACTATCGGTATTGCTAAAAGGCCTTTGTCAGATGAGGGGGCTAGTGTCGGTGGGTCAAGCCTGGCCCAGCCCAGCAAGGATAGTAGTCCTGTCTCGGGTCCAGAGGTGGAAAAGGCTGATACCTCTGAGAAAGGTGAAGGGACAATAAAACAACAAGAAGATTCCTCACATGGAGGGAACTCAAACTGAGGTAAGCAGAAATGGTTAGGCCTCTTTGGGGTCAAACCAACTAGAAAATCATCTTTCCCTAAGGTTGATATTGTTTCAGATCCATTAAAGGGAGGGATAGGGATTAACATTCCTGACCAAATCATGGACCACACTATTTCCATTATGGCCTCAACTCTGATAGGAAAGTTTGTGGGTCCTAGACCAAATATAGATCTGATGAGAGCTTTCACTCTCTAAAAATAGAAACTAAAAGGACAAGTGGATGTTGCGGCTATGCCTAAAGGATTTTTTTCCTTTGTATTTTCCAATGGAGAAGACCTTTCTAAAGTGTTGTGTGATAGCCCTTTGATGATGGGGAAATCCTCATTATCATTGCAGAAATGGTCAATGAATATGGATTATAATGACAGTTTTTTTTATCTCTACACCTGTCTGGGTTCGTCTACCTAGCTTACCCTTGGAATATTGGCATAAGGATATATTTGATGCTTTAGCTAGTTGCTTTGGTGAACTGCTAACAATAGATATGATGATAGTAGCTTGAACTAGACAAGTGTTTGCTAGGATTTTTGTTAATATCCAACAAGACACGGAAGTTCCCCAAATTATAACACTTAATTCAAAAGTTGGCAAGTGGAGATAAGAAATAGAATATGAGTCAATGCCATTTGCTTGTTTTACTTGTAAGAAGTCTGGCCACTGGGCTAAGAATTGCCCCCTCAAGCCTCTCATGGATAAGAAAGATCAAGAGACAAAGAAAGCAAAGAAATGGGAGTGGAGGAAAAAAAAAGAGGAGTCCCACACACCTCCTGATGACCAAAGCCCATGTTCTCACTTTGAGGAGAAGCAGATATCCCCTCAATCAAAGATGGAAGAAATAGGAGAACAAAAGGAGGTAGTACCCCAAAAAGAGAAGAACAATACTCAGGAAATTTCTTGTTCGAATGATTCTTCTAAGGAGACCCTTGATCTTTCAAATGGATTAGATCCTAAGATGATTTCTAGGGCTGAATATAGTTTGGATTCTACCAAGGGGAGTGACCCCTAGGTAGGACAAAAGGGGATTGATGATGATATGAAACTTGTAGCCCAGGTTGACCAAATCAGTAGCGAAGCCTTGAATGTTATTCTCTTAGATTCATAATCGAAGTGGGATCAACTTAAAGGACAGAATGAAGATTCTAAATCTACAGAAGTAGAGCAAAACAAAAACCCCTAGATACAAGTTAATAAAAAATCACCATGTGGGAAAGGACCTGGTCCCCAGCCTAAAAAGGATCAAAAACCAGACCCCTGGTTTAGGAAAAACCAGTTCGAGGGCTTCACTTGGATGTTCGGCTTAAAAATCAAGCACAAAGGGTGGACAAATCAAACAAGGAGGTGTCCAGACAAGAGGTCAACAACAAAAGGTGGATACAAGCACTCCAAAAAGAGAAAGAGGAAGAGCATCTGAGAAAAAATAGAGGGAGTTGGAAGCAAAATAGAACATAGCGGATGGAAGACAACTCACCATCAACTAGGTCTGTTCCCCAATCCTTAAATGAAGATTCTATCCTGGAACATTAGAGGGCTTAATGGTCCTCACAAGCAAGATTTAGTTAGGAACTTAGTTAGAGATTCTAAATCAGATATTCTTTTGTTTCAAGAAACTAAAATGGTTAATAAAGATAAGATAGCTAAAATTAATCTACTTAAGCATGGAGGGAATTTTGGTAGTGACTCAGAAGGAGCTTCTGGTGGTCTGGCCATTTACTAGAATTCCAAGTGTTTTACGTGCAACCTTCTGAGAGAGGATAAGAATTTCCTGGTAGTCAAGGTAAGCAGCATTAAGGATAACTTCTGATGGACTTTGATCAACGTGTATGCCTCAAATACCAAATCAGGAAGACTCAAACTTTGGAAAAGGATTCATGATTTTAGGATAAATTACCCTGATGAAAATTGGATGTTGATGGGAGATTTCAACACTCCCCTGAAAGAAGTGGAAAAAAGAGGAGGGAATATTACATAAGTGGATAGTAGGGTTGATCTGATAGAATTCATAAGTAATGAAGGTTTGTTGGATGTTGATCTTGAAGGTATTGATTACACCTAGACTAATAAGAGAGTGGGAGCTGATCTTATTCAAGTTAAGCTTGATAGGGTCCTTCTATCTCATGAGTGGTATGCTAAGTTTTCTTGTACTCTTTCATCTCTCAATTGTATTGGCTTGGATCACTACCCCATTTCCTTTCTTGCAAACCCCTTCAACAGTAAAGGAAATGCCCCTTTCAAATTTGAAAAAATATGGCTGACTCACCTAGACATTGAAAACAGAATAAGGGATTGGTGGAATATTAAAGTGGAAGGAAAAGCAATGTATCAAGTGGCAAAAAAGATGGCAAATGTTAAAGCTAAAGTCAGGCAGTGGAACGAGGATATCTTTGGTGACATTTTCCAAACCAAGAATAAGGTTCAAATAGACTTAAAAGAAATTCAAGACAAGATTCAAAGCACTGGATTGACTGAGGAAAGGAGAAATGAGGAAAACCAAATCTTAGCAGACTATCACAACATCATTACGAAAGAAGAGACCTATTGGAGACAGAGATCTAGGTCCCTATGGTTGAAAGCGGGAGACAAAAACACAAGATTTTTTCATTTAACAACATTGAAGCACAAAGCTATGAATAGAATCAATTCTCTTATCACAACCAGGGGAACTTTATCTAGAGAGAAGGATATTAGGGAAGAAATGATGGGCTACTTTTCTTCCCTCCTTTCTAAATAGCAAGCTCTTAACCAAGAGAATCAAAATACCTTGCTGAGATCTATTCCCTCATTATTGGTCTTGGAGGATAATGATTACCTCAAATCTATTCCTAAGGATGAAGAAATTAAAAAGGTTGTCCTCTCATTCGAAGGAGAAAAATCTTCTGGTCTGGATAGGTTCCAAATGTTATTTTTTAAGTTGTTCTGGAGTATCATTAGGAAAGATGTGTGTGGTGTTGTGAAAGAGTTCTTTGGATCTAAATCCATCCTGAAAGAACTAAATTCTACTTTTATAGCCCTAATACCGAAAAGACCAGGAGCTAATACTACTAACTATTTTAGGCCTATCAGTCTTTGTAACTCCCTGTATAAGATAACGTCAAAGATCCTCACTTCTAGGCTCTTAAAGCTCCTCCCCTGCCTTATATCACCTCAACAAAATGACTTTGTCCCGAAGAGACAAATTTTGGATTCCATTATGGTGGTGCATGAGAATACTCATTCGTTGGAGAAATCTGGGAAATAGGGTTTCCTAATGAAGTTGGATTTGTCCAAAGCCTACGATAGAGTGGACTGGGAGCTACTCTCTAAATTTCTTTAGGCTTTTGGCTTTGATCAGGGAGTGGTAAAACTAATAATGCAACCGGTTACTACGGTTTCCTCTTTTGTGATTGTGAATGGGGGCTCCTCTCCTTTCTTCAGACCGTCTAGGGGATTGAGACAAGGAGACCCCATCTCTCCTATCCTCTTTTCCATTATGGCTAAAAGTCTTGGGAGATTCATTAACAACTTGGTTACTCAGGGCTAGATCTCCAACCTCCAACCTTCCTCTGCTGGGCTTAAGTGTTCTCATGAACAATTTGTTGATGATATGATTCTTATGGGTGAATCTTCTATTAAAGAGGTGAGGAATTTGAAAAAGGCCCTCAATGTTTACTCTAATGCTACAAGTCAACTTATAAACTGGGAGAAAAGTTTTTTGTATTTCTTTAACACTCCTGAAGATAGAATGAATAAAATCTCTTCCATTCTTGGTTGCAAGATAGGGAACCTTCCTGCTCCTTATTTAGGTTTGTTGTTGTGCTTAAAGTTGGAAGTCAACTTCTGGAATGAAATACTAGACATATTTCATAACAAGCTGGCTAGATGGAAAGGGGCAATTCTTAGCCAAGCTGGAAAAGTTCAATTGCTAAAGGCTACTCTTCAAAACCTTCCAGTCTATGCTATTAGCTTGTTCAAAATTCCTCTAAAGTATGTTGACCTTATTGAAAAAATTCAAAAAAGGTTTCTTTGGTCTGGAGTTGAAGATAAAAAGAGACTCAGCCTGGTGGCCTAGGAAAAGGTTTGTAAACCTAAGAAGTTGGGGGGACTGGGTATTAGAAATATAACCAATACTAATATAGCTTTATTAGCAAAACAATGTTGGAGGATCTTTGAAGATGAAAAAGAATGGAATTCTATTATAGAAAGTAAATATCATCTCACTTCTCTTGAAGGTATCATACAGTCTCAAAATGACACTCAGGGCTTGTTTGTCTGGAACTGTATCAGTAAGGGTAAGATTCTGATCAGTAAAGGAGCTAGATGGAAGTTGGGAAATGGCAAGAAGATTCAATTTTGGAATGATAAATGGATATCAGAAAAACCTCTTATAGAGAATGAGGAGTGGCATAATGCAATCCATAACTATAAAGAGACCATAGGAGAAAAGGTGAGTGACTATTGGATTAGTGAAGATTGGATCGATCTGGGATTGAGGGATATCAGATTCAAAGAGGTGAATAAACAACTTAACAACTAGTTTATCAGAGAAAATGTGCCTGATGAATTGATATGGGGCCCTGCTAACACTGGCAAGTTCTTAGTTGCCTCAGCCTCAAATCTACTCATCCCTCTTGATGATCAGCCTTTTTGTTCTTAGGTATGGAATAAAGATCTAATCCCTAAAATTAACATGTTCTTTTGGTTGCTTATTCAGAACAAAATCCTTACTTTGGATAACCTCATTAGAAGAGGGTTCCAAATGCTAAATAGATGCATCTTGTGTTGTAAAGAGGCTGAAACATGTAATCATTTAATGATCCATTGCTCCTTTGCTAGTGAGGTATGGGACTCAATCCTAATGTCTTTGAGCTTGAATTGGGTTAAACCTCATAACCTCCAGGACTTTGTTCAGCAATGGCAATGCCCTTTTTATGATAAAAATGCTAAGGACCTTTGGAAACTTGTTCTCCCTCACTTTACATGGCAGATATGGAAGGAGAGGAACAACATAATTTTTAGAGATAAAATTGTGCCTTCCCATATGGTTGCTAACTCTATGTACAGAAGCCTTATGGAGAACTACAAAAGCACTAGCAAGAAGGACACTAACTCTTGGAATCCTTATTCTAAGAAGGATTGTACCATTTCCTGGGAGAACTTGAAGAGCAGAACAGATCTTAATCCTAGAGACAACATTATGTGGACTGCTCCTCCTCCGGGATGGTCAAAAGGAAACTTTGATGGCTCTGCTAGAGGAAACCCTGGAAAGGATAGAGGGGGAGGCCTCATAAGAGACTGTGCTTGTAATTGTTTAGGAGCTATAGCGGTTCCCCTGGGGATTCAAACTAACCACGTGGTGGAAGCAGAGGCGGTGCTCTATGTGGTGAATCTGGCAAAAGAAATGGGATGTACAAAGTTATGGCTGGAAGATGACTCCCTCAACATTATAAATTGTATCAAAGGGAAGACTATGAGCTCTTGGACTATTTCTCATATTATAGACAGAATCAAGATGATAATCCACTCTTTTTAGGAAAGTTACGTCACCCATATTTATCATGAAGGTAATAGGTCAACAGACAGGCTGGCAAATGAAGGGACCCAGTGTGATGTCACCAAAACATGGAGAGGGGAAGCAAATCTTAACTCCAAGATTTTAAGTCTTATCAATTATGATAAGATTAATCACAAGGAAGGAAAAACCACTTAAAGTAATGATGACAAGGATGAAACAATTTTTGAGGAGAGCTGCATGTAAGGTGAAGTGTGGGATCATTATTTTTGTTTTAATGAAACATGAGTCCTGGGTTATTTCTAGTGATCCAAAAAGTAAAAGAAAGCAAAGCTGTGAGACTTGGAAAATTGGTAACAAATCAAGCCAGAATAGAAACAAAAAGCAAAAAATGGGAGGAGGTCTGAGGAGAGAGGAGCCCTTTGACTGTGAGAAATGGAGACAAGAGAAGAAAGTATGGAAGAAGTTGAGGAAAGGAGGGGTCACTCAGTATATGGAAAAGCTTCATAGCTATGATAAATAGGTAACTACATTGTTTGTTGATGGTTGGGTTAATGGTAAGGTCAATTTATGGGGCAAATATTTCCCCCTCACTCTTACCCTTATTTTTTAAATCACTAGCTTGTCAATGGAAGGCAAACATTTCTATAGAGACAACAAGCGTTTAGGTACTAAAGCTTTTAAACTTTTCCCTAAAACTATTGATGAATAAACCTTGATGACAAAAGGTAAAGGGGATTATGTGGATATAACAAAAATCAAGGAATTCTGGGCTAAAATGCTAAAGGTTCTGATTGAGTATTTCACGCTTGATGGGTGCTACTCTAAAATCTATAATTTGCACTTTGTTTTGGAAAATCACTTTAGGCACAATAAGAAAAATTATTTTCCTTATTTTCCATTGAGATCTATGAGTAATAGCATAATGGAGCACAAGAAGAAAGTGAGTAATCTGGTGCTGCATGAGGGCTTAATTCTCCTCATTGTAGACTACGCTAGGGACATTATCTTGGACCCAATCCTGAAAAGGATCACTGGTAAAAGAAAGGAGAATAGAGAGGTTGAGGTTGAGGGCAAGGAAAAAATGCCCAAGAAGAGGAAGAGAAAAAAGAAAAAAGCTACTGACAGTAGTGATGATGTTGGTAATAAAAGTGACAAGGAGAAAGCCAGGAATAGCGAAGATGATGCCGACAACATAAGCCCTTTGTCTCAAGATAAGGGAAGTGCTAATGAAGGAAATGTTGAAGAGGACTCTTCTAATGTGGAGGATGTCCAGGAAAAAGAGGACCTGAGTGTTGAAGAAAAATAACGAGAAGAGGAAATGAAGGAAAAATACATAATGGAAGAAGACGAGGAGGAGGAAGAAGGGGGTAAAGAAGAGGAAACTAAAGAGGAAGATAAAGAAGAAGAAGGAGCTGAAGAGGAGGAGGAACCTACTCAGGATTTCCCTTCTCCTGGTGAAAAAGAAGAAGATCAAACCGAAATTAAGGATGGTAAGGTCCAGGCTAGCAGTGGGGAAAAGGATGATGAATGGGTTGATGAGGGGGAGGAAACTGGTTAGGAGATCCCTACTCTAGGTGAAAAAGAAGAAGAACAAACTAAAACTGAGGATGGAAAAGTCTAGGAGAATAATGAGGAGGGTAATAGCCATAAGGAGGATCCCTTAGGCCTCCTGATGGGGGCTACCATTCTGGAAGAGGTCAAGAAGGTTGAAGGCCATGGTATTCATTTGGACAAATGGGTCATGTAGGAGATGCAAGAAATGAAACTCCATCTCAAAGCAATGGAAGATACAATGAAAATCCTCACTACTAAGCTGGAGAAGCTGGAAAAGAAGTTTTTGGATAAGGTTAAAAACAAAAACCTGAATGAGAATATGGTTGCTGAAATCAAAATGATGGTGGACAACAAGTTAAAAGATATTACAAAAAAAATTAGTTACAATGGATACATGGTAAATGAGGTCCTCAAACACAGTAATGAGTGCCTTAGCGCTTCTGTTATGAACCTGAAAATGTTGTACAACTATCTGGAAAAGAGCTTACTGGAAAGAACGACCATAACAATTAATGATGATGCTGGGAAAGCTAGCCCTAGGAATGCTAGTTTGGGAACGAGAACTAGAGGCCGCACTCAAAGGAAGGTTCCAGAAACCCCAAAGGAAATGAATGATCTGAAGGGAGCTATCCAGAAGATGGAGGACCTGCAAAAGAAGGTGAAGAAAATGATAAAAAAAACTAGACTGTTCTGGGGGGTTGCTGGGTGTTCGTTGGTAGTTGTGCTAGTAACTATTTATTTTGTTTTTTGTTGTCACTACTAGGGTTGTTTCGGGTCCTGCTTTTGTCTTTCTAGCAGGTGTTTCTTTTTATAGAACTGAAATGTTAAATCTCTTGCTTTTATGTAAATGGTTTTGGGTTCCATTCAAAACTTATTTTTACCTTAATAAAAAACAAATCTAATTCTTTTAAAAAAAAAAAAAACCTAATCTAAAAACAAGAATAAGGATAAGAATCTAAAACTAACTAAATTAATAAACTCAATTTTTTTAAAAAAAAAATCTAATTAAAAAACTAATCTAACTAATTAACAAAATCTAATTAATCAAACTAAATCTAATTAATAAAAAAACTAAACCTACTTAATAGCCTTAAATCCACTTAATTAAAAACTAAATCAAATTAATTTATAAAGGCTAATTAAAAATCTAACTAAAAACTAACTTAAAAAAAATCTAACTTGAAGACAAAACTAACTAAAAAGATGATATCTAAACACATAAACCCACGCAAGCCTTAAAAGCTATAAAAATTTAAAGTCTCCCTTATTCCATTTTAATGTAGGCTTTTCAATATGGAGGACGAGGCTTTCAAAATGGATAAAGCCTTCATCTTTTAAACAGGTTGAATGCACATTTAACAAGGACGCAAAGCGTCAAAGTTCCTGCCTAAGTTAAATGTAATTTGTTGAAAGCTAATTAGTAAAAATGGTAAAATTCAAGGTAAGCATACACAAATTTGTAAATTAGAAGAAAACAGTTATGTTCTTGTACATAGGTTAATTATATGTCTAAGTTTCTTTCTAATATTGATATGTGAAGTTTGAACTTCTCTCGTACATGCATGATGGTAATAAGGTTAAGTTTAATTTAAACCCAAGATAATTTAAAATTAAGTACGATCAATCAATTAAGAGTGAATTAAGATTATAATTAGCCATATATTAGGACAAAATAAGGTGAAACTAGTGTTAACTTGACTTTTAGAATGATGAGAACTTTGTTTAATTTCATATTATAATGGAAACATGAAAACAATAATCTAGTACCAAATATAAAGTTAGAAAATACAAACAACTAAAATTTGAGAAATAATTAGAGAAGACAAAATAGTGGTTGGGCTCAGAATGACACTGCGACAATATGGGGCTTTTTATTCATTGTAAAAACTAAAAATTCTTAGTTGTAGATCAATAATATATGAGAAAGGGAGATCACAATGTTGAGAATAGGTTGTCGAAGATGTTAAGAATGCTAAAATGCCAAAGAATTCAAAGACAACACCACAGACTAAAAGACAAAGTGAGAATCAAACCTCTAAGTGGAAAAACATATCCAATGTATTGCCACAATGAGGATACAAATACAAGCCCAACAATAGCATGCAGGAGATGTAAAATTATGCAGTTACAGATCAAATATACAGATCAAATATACTTGTTCCTATTTAAAACAACAAATATGTCATACTAATAGCAACGCTCAGAAGCTCCAAATATCTTCAAAAAAAATTATGCAAATACAAAAGAAAAAACAATTTTCAATAACAGACTTTTGAGAATAAAATATTTATTCACATTTTAATTAGGAGAAGAATGAAGAATAATACCATGTTACACAAATGATCTCCACAAGATTGGAAGAAAAGATATGCCTTATTGAAAGGAAGACAAATCCCTATATAGAAGTGATGAATTTTCTAGATTGCATAGGTTGTCATTAAATTTTAAAATATAATTTCTTACCTTCAATAAAAAAAAATTAATTCTTTATCTCCATACACTGAACTCAGATTTTTTGGGAACAAAACATTAAATGTGTAGAGTAAATAATAGGTGGGAAGGGAAAAAATCCCATAAAATCAACTATCACTACTAGTGCACTAATAATGTGGAAAAAACTTGTCTCTTGGTAATAAATGTTTGAAAGTAAAACAATTAAATTTTAGAGATTTGAGATTTCATATTAGATTTTTGTCACAAACTCTACAAGAAAACAAAAAATTATGACATATAGAATAGTATATATTTAGTTGAATAAATTAATAATATTTGACAATTGATGTGATACAATGATGTGGGAAAATTAAAAAGAGGCATTTGAAAAAATAAATATATTTTCATCAGTGATTGTTTGCTCTATAGACCAATAAGATTTCAAAAAAATAATTTTTGCATAGTTATTTCAAATAAGAAATAAATAAAGACTATAGACTTTTTGTGCAAAATATTAAATTCATTGTGTTGATTGGTGCAACTAATAGTATTAAAAAATTGCATGAATGCATAAGTATTCCTGCCTATGGCAGGAACTAATAAAATTGAAGGCTTCTGATTTTTGGAACACAATTTATTGAGACAAGAATATCAACAGTTTAGATAGTTGAACGCGGCTTTTTTAATAGGTCAAATGTGTATTTCTGGAAATAGCTTGTGGCATCTTGCAGGAAATGAAATCTTTGATAAGTCAATTGTGTTCTTCTGGTTGTGAGTTTTGACATATGCAGCTATTCAAACTTCACGTGTGGTGTCCTGGAATTGATTGTGGTCTTCGTATTGTGTGATGGAGCCTTTGTTTCATTCAAATGTGATATTTCCAAATCTGTCACATGTTAAGACATAGACACCAAAAATACAAAAGAATAAAGATTTCTAATATGAAAAAACAAGGGCGTAAGTGCCAAGAAACAAAAAAATGATCTGGAAAAAAAAGAAGAAAAAGTTTATGGGTTGTACGGTCGAGACTGAAAAGGACTGTTCGATTGTCTACAAGTGTGTTAATGGTTGTTCTTCATGTTGGGTTCACCAATATGTATAGGCTTAAATTTGCACAGTCAAGAACGAGAGTTAGTAGCACCGATCGATCCAATAAAGGAAATAAAAAAACTACTAAATATGCACCTATTAACAACAAAATAAGAAGTAATACTAATCGAAAATAAGCTAACAATAAATGCATGCAAACTAATCACAAAACTCCATTCTTTTGTTGCTTCTCTTTGATGGATGGGAGTGATTGCACTCAGTAGAAATTTTGGTAGCACTTTGACTTTGATTCTTTGAGAAAATGATTGATAAGTATGATTGCTAAAAGACTATGTGATTGCTAAAGACTTGGTTGACAAACTAACAAAGATTTGATGCATAAATTCGTGATGCAAATGTGAAGACTAAAGGTTGATTATATACAAAATGAGGTTAAAACAAATGGTCGAGATCGATTAGAGAAAATCACAATCGACGGACGATAAGAAATGAGACTGAAGAAAGAATTAGTAAGTTTCCATTTCAAACTAGAAAAACAAAAGATAAGATTAGAAGATATTTTCAATTTTTGGAGAAGATAAAGTTTCCAAAAAATTGAAAATCTGAAAAATAGTAACCTTTAGATACTTTCTTTTTGGATTTTTCAAAAAAATTGATTTTCGAGATTGTGAGGATTTTTAATTTTCAAAATTGATAATTCCTCATTAATTTATTTTTTTTCTGATTTTTAGAAGGTTTAATTAAATTAAAATTTAATTAAATGAGAAATGATGAAATAAAATTGAAAGAAATTGAGATGAAATTAGAATTAAATTAATTCAAGAATTAATTTAATCAAGAGGAATAAATCAATTAATTGAAATAATTAATAATTATTATTTAAACTATGGGACTTTAGAAATTAAATTTAATTAACTAGTAAAGACTAGTTAATTACAAGTTAATTAATTAAATAATATTAATTATTTAATTAATATAATGAGAATGATTAAATGATTCGAAGATTGGATTATAGAGGAATAAATATGATTAATTAATAATTAAAAAATTATTAATTCATATAGGAAATAATTAGCAATTTAATTTTAACTCACAAGTGTGTCTATTTTTGGGTATCTACTAGTTGTCGCAAGTGTTCTTTTTATTAGAAAGAGATACATTATTTGGGTCATATTATCTCTGCGGATGGAATTACAACTAACCCTGATAAGATAAAGCCTATTATAGAATGGACAACTCCTCAAAATGTAATGAAGTCAAAAAAATTATGGGACTTGTTGGCTATTGCAGGAAATTTGTGGAGGATTTCTCCAAGATTGCACCGTTGATTACATTCCTTTAGGGGAAAAGGAAGAGATATGAATGGACTAATGAGTGTGAGAGGGATTTTCAGCTTCTTTAACAAAAAATAACTTCATCCCCTATCTTGATTATATTTGATCCCAATGGATAATTCACTTTGATCATAGATGCATTAGATGAAGGTTTGGGCAGTGTATTGATGCAAAATAGCCAAGTAGTGGCCTATGAGTCTAGAAAATTAAATTAGAATGAACTTAACTATGCACCTTGGGTATATGTACAAAGATGGGGGGCCAAAAAGGTACCAAATTCTTTTTTGGTCCCCCCAAAGGCATAGTGTGTATGCACTAAAGCGTGTGTGCTCTATAGTGCAAACACATTATGGTTTGGGTTAGGCTTGGGAAACCCAAGACATAGAGTGTGTGCACTATTTTAATTTTGAATTTTAAAAATAGCGCGTACACGCTATATAAAAGTTTATATAAAAAATAGAAAAGGCCCCATTTTTTGGCTTCAACTACACAGTTAGAGCAGAGAGGAGCCCTTCCAAAGTGCGTACATAGTTTTATTTTGCTGGTATCTTCATCACACACCAAAAATGCCTCCACGATGTTGACAAGTTCAAACCAGAAGAAGTAAGTGATTTTACAGCTTATGCCTCTTTATTTTTGAAATATAAGTTTACTTTAGTTTTAAATCAAAATTAATTGTTAGGTTTCTTTTATTAAATTTTAATTTTAATTAGGTTTTTAAAATAAAATTTATTCTAATTTACAGGTAGGAATGATCTCCCTCAAGAAAACCCTCAACCAAACCCTCCATCTTCTCCTGATGAACAAATGGATGAAGAAAATCAACTCTAACTGCCTCCACCAATCGAGAAACCTCCTCCTAGAACATAAGAAAATTTGATAAAACAAATAGAAATTGGGAAAATAAAATTATAATCTTTAATTAGGAGGTTAAAAGATTCTATTGGTACAAATCCAAAAAGGGCAACACTATCTAAATCATTAAAATCAATTTTGACCCACGTAGGCTTAGTTAGTGTGCAACTTAATTTATGGCATGACAAAAGAGAAGAACAAAAATGATATTATGCAGATAAATTATCGTAGGAGGACATAAAAAAGGAAACAAATCACAAAAGATAACATTTACAAACTCTTTAAAAAGCCAAGGGAAATTGATACTCTTAGAACTACAGTAAACAGGTTTCCAATTCATTAGTGCTTGAATGAAGATATAAAAAAAATTTGGGACAGATGGTGGATGATCTTTGATACCCCTCCCCATAACAATCATGAGGTTCTTATATATTTCTTGAGGAAATTCCATTGTGAGTTTTTCCTTGAGGAGGTGCCAAATTATTTTGACTTTCTAGATTCTCAGGGTAGAGGTGGGGGGTCATCATATGATAAACCGGGGGCACGTCGTGACCCTATCGCACCTAGGGCGCCCATTGTCAAGTCACAAATCGATTATGTTAGTATTCCTTTCGTAGTGAAGGAACATGTGGAGGTGGACACACTAGGAACGATTGGTTCTCTCACCCAAACTCTCATACAATGTGTCACTCCATTAGTTGACAGTGTGTCATTAGTAGTTTGTATGATATGATCTTCGACAATCGATTACCTACACAAACCCACAAATATAAAAAGTTAGCTCCCCACAAAAAGAAAATCATACCACAAATTTAAAAAACTATTTTAAATCAAAGTCTAGCACAATTTTAAAAGCTTTAATCTAATTAAAAAAATAAAATCTATTTTTAAAAACATCTAATTATAAAATTTAATCTAAAAAATCTAATCTAAAAACTAAACTAATTTTTAAAAAAAACTAAACTAAACTAAGAACTAATTAAAAAACTAAAAACTAACATTAATATTAAAAAACTAATACCTACTTAATTATAAAAACTAAAAGTAAGTTAGTTTCTTTTAAAAAAACCTAAAGTTAAACTTCTAAAAGAACTTAAAGTTAGTTCTAAAAAGAACTTACGTAACTAAAGTTAAAATAAACAAACTTAAAAAAAGAAACGTAGCCCTTTATTGGAATAAACACCAATTTGGGAATTTATCATTTGACAATTTATCTCCATTAGTTGACAATGAGCGTGGTCACTCCATAAATAAAATTTATTTTTGTTTTTTTAGTGAACTTTGTGTGTTAGGGGTAGGGTTTAATTTGGATTGGGGTTTAGATTTAATTTTGTCTACTACTAGGTTTAAGATTTATTTTGACCTATTTTTAGTTTTAGGATAATTATTTTTGTTTAAAGATTATAATTACACAAGGTGCAAAGTTAAGGTTACTATTTGTGTAAGTTTAGGATTACATTTTATAAGGTTTAAATGATTAAGGTTAAATTTGGTTTACTATAGGGCTAGGATTAGAGTTAGAGGTTAAAATAAGGTTTAGTGCTTAATTAAATTAAATTTTTATTTTAAGGTTATTTTTATTTAATTTAAATTTAAGGTTAAAATAAGGTTTAGGGTTTAATTTTTATTTATTGTTAGTGTTACACTATTTTGGTTTATGATTAGGGTTCAATTTGGTTTAATGTTCAATTAGTGTTAGGGTTTGGATTTTATTTTGTTTAGTTTAAGGGCTAGGGTTAAATATGTTTTTACATTAGACTTGAGACTCGATTTTATCTAGGACTAGGGTAATGGTTTAAGTTGGTGTACTATTGAATTAGCTTTACGACCATGCCTAAAATTTGGGTTGTTGTATATCTAAGTTAGGGTAACAATTCAATTAAATTTAGGGTTAATGTTTAATTTAGTTTAGTGTTGGGTTTCAAAATATGTATACAATTAGAGTTAGTGGTAGAATTCAAAGTTGGTTTATGTTTCATTTATGGTTAATATTCAATTTGGTTTATGGTTTAGGTTTACGGTTAATGTTCAATTCGGTTTAGGGAATAACTTATATTTTTCTTCTCTCTCCTACCCTCCTACCTATATATCTATGACTCTTCTGATATTCTCTCTCCCTCCATCCATCTCAGCTCTTCTATCCCCCTCTATCTATCTCTCTCCCTCCACACTCCCCCCAATCTAGTCTCGTCTACCCTCTACCTATATTTCTCCCTTTCTCTTCCTCCCTCCCCATCTCCCTTCTCTCTATCTCTCCCTCCTAGACACTTCTTCCCTATCCCCCTACCTATCTCTCTACATTTACCTTATTCTCTCATTCTCTTCAAATATATTTATATATCTCTCTTTCTCTTTGTTCAAATTTAAGGTTGGTATTTATTTAAGCTTACAGAGTGAGGTTTGGGTTTAATAATGTTTAAAAGGTTACACTTTAAAAGGGTTGGGATTTGATTTGATTCTATGACCTATTGATTTATTTGGATTAAAAGAATGACACAAATTTGATAATTGCTGGGTTTAGTTTCTTATACTATTTCATTAGGTCTAGGGTTAGGGTTCAATTTTCTTTAGTGTTCAAGTACTCTTTGTGTTGGGGTTCAATTTTCTTTATTGTTAAGGTTAGGGTAAAATTTAGTTTAGAGTTAGTGTTTAATTTGGTTTGTGGTCATTTAGTTTTATTGTTTGGGTTCAACTTTCTTTAGGGCTTTGATTACAATTTAATCCGATTTAGGTTTAATTTTTTTTGTTTATTGTTAGGGAACTAAGTTTCAAGTTATTGTGTGTTAGGGGTAGGGTTTAATTTGGATTGGGCTTTGGATTTAGCTTTGTCTACTATCATGTTTAAGATTCAATTTGGCATATTTTTAGTTTTAGGATAACTATTTTTGTTTAAAGATTATAATTACATAAGGTGCAAAGTTAAGGTTACTACTTGTGTAGGTTTAGGATTACATTCTATAAGGTTTAAATGATTACGGTTAAATTTGGTTTACCGATAGGGCTAGGGTTAGAGTTAGAGGTTAAAATAAGGTTTAGTGCTTGATTAGATTTAATTAGGGTTTTATTTTTGTTTATTATTAGTGCTATGCTATTTTGGTTTATCATTAGGGATCAATTTGGTTTAATGTTAAATTAGCTTTACAATTTGGGTTTTATTTTTTTATTGTAGGGACTAGGGTTCAATATGTTTTTACATTATACTTGGGGCTCAATTTTGTCTAGGACTGGGGTAATGGTTTAAGTTGGTGTACTATTGAATTAGTTTTAGTCAGGTAATGGTTTAAGTAAGTGTACTATTGAATTAGTTTTAGTTGGGTAATGGTTTAAGTTGGTTTAAGTTATTGTGTGTTAAGGGTAGGGTTTAATTTGGATTGGGGTTTGGATTTAGCTTTCTCTACTATTAGGTTTAATATTCAATTTGGTCTATTTTTATTTTTAGGATAACTATTGTTGTTTAAAGATTATAATTACACAAGGTTCAAAGTTAAGGTTGGTATTTATTTATTTATTACAAATGCTACAACATTGATTCAAAATCCTTCCATCGAGCTCAATAAAATTTTGTCTTTGTGCTTTTATTATTAATGCATTCGCAATGAACATCACAAATTTGACACATTAGATGTGGCAATGTGTTGAAACATTTGAAAGCCCTCATTGCGCCATCAATTGAACGGAAACAAAACCATGGGCCCACCATAGTGTCCATTCATCTAAGATAACTTTCATCTAACTTACCACCCACGTCACGGCTTGATGACATGTTGAAGGAGAATTGAATTCCCATCATGTCATTGCGTGCCACATCACAACAAACTTCCGCGTAGAGAGAAATCACTTAGTAATGTGTTGAGACCAAAGGAATCTCTCTACGCACCACTGCATGGACCCATATTTCATCTGACATGCCACCCATGTCACTGATCATCCCTTGTCACTACCTCATGGCTTATTATGTGGGACACAGTTTTGGCCCATGAGGAAGTGAGAATGTTACACGTGGCACTCTAATGATTTATGGAAGATTTTGATTGGTTTTCTTTACTGCATCACTGTGGGGTTAACAAATTGGTATGGTTTCATGCAACAGTTTCAAGCAAGATACTAACACCTATTGAAGACCTTTGGCCTTGCATCCTCACAGGCCTAAATTGCAGTAAAGGAAAATGGTGGTGAGCTTGTGATGAAATGAGTTGATAACCCAAGTTGGGTAAGTTGCAACCTCACAAAAATTTATGTGGGTTACTTAATTAGCTTATGGTTTGTGAGGAGCTTACATGTGTCTAGGAAATTCTTGAAGGAAATGTTGAATGGACCCACAACCGGTTGTTTTGAGCATAGTTGTATGAGTTACGACTAGTGGATAATCTCCATATGGAGCCCATGCGTATCAATTGAAGTTGTGGAGATCGACGGATGAGATTCAAAGATTTAAAGGACTATGTCACTACTAGTTGAGTTGATAGTTGAATCACACGACGTTAATTTCAAAATGATGGCCACATTAATTTTCATATTGCAATGAAAAATTTGAGATTTATTTAGTTGAGAGTTCAAGGTACACAAATAGAATTACATAGCAAGTGTCTAATGCCATTGGGGGTGATTTACATGAACTTGTAAGTTTTTTTTTCTGTTCTCGAGAAAGCTTTTTAGTGGGGTATTTTTCTGGTTCTTGTTAAATGTCAAATTAGATTTAGGATAAATGAGTCAATAGAATGTATCTACATGTACTTTTGGGTTTGGTTCTACCTAAAAGGGCAAAGTAGGGCTTATTGGCAAGATTTTGTTGACTTGTTACCCGATACTACCAACACACTATCCACAAATGAACATGAATGAAGGGATGCTTGTTTTATGTATAGGAATCCAAAAATTGAAGCCTCAAGATGGGCTTTGTTTAATTACTTTTTCAATAACAGAATTAAATGCCTTCCCATGTCAAATACATGGGATTTGAATTTGGCCAAGTTAACAGTACCATATGTCTTTATTGATGTAGAGTTCCTTAGGAAATTAGCCCATAGATATTGCCCGGTTGCTATCCAACTAAACCCTGCAGTGATTGATTTCAAACATTACTCTTTATTGTGTCATTTAATTTTATATTTTAATGTTGATAATATAGACAAAAGGTTGTACTTGGAGAAGGTTTCCCCATCTAGAGAGATGATACTTGTGTAGTGTTGGACAAGAGTGTGGGATATGAGCCCACTCAACCCCTAGTTTTGTATATTTTCAAAATTGGATTATTGCCCCTATCATGAACCTTTTGGGGAGGGACATAAGTAGGCTAACTCTTCAGGTGAGAAAGTTGTAAGGTTGAATCAAGAGGTTTTTGGTAGGCCCCTTGATCACAACTGGGGTGATTTTTATTTCTTTGATGACTTTACTATGTTTAGAGATTATGGTTGCCCGCAACCTCCTCATATATTGTTGTGTTTTGTACTTAATAGAGTTGATATTATTGAGTTTTTATGGAATTATTGTTAATAGAGAGGGATTACTTGCATAATACGATAAGGGGTACTCTTGTTTCCAAATTGATAAAAGTTTTAGATTTCTCCATTGGCAAGTAGGTAGTTGAAGAGCTCAATACCTTCTTGAAGCAATTCAAGTTGGAGACTGCTCTTTGCAGGTTCTCAATATTGGCACAACACAACGCGTAAAATTATGCCAAGATATTTTTCTCGATGCAAATTACTCCATGAGTAGTGCCAACCTAATGAATAGTGCCTATCTTTCAAAAAAATGGAGGAGGAATACATTAAAATAGTGTGTGGAAGCAAAAAATGGAGTAAAAAAGGGAGCTAATGATAGGTATTATTGTAGTGACTCAAACTAGAATGTGCACTAGGTGTAGCCACAACTGGAATAAATTTGGGACATTTCCTCTGCAGGTGGCCATACTCATGGAAAACACAACATCTAAATGGAAGCATCTCATAGTCAAGTTGTTGGACCCAAGAAGAGGATCCCAGACAAATCTCCATAGAATTTGGTAATGGGTTATTGAAATCAATCTCAACACAAATGCAAGCATAATAAATTAGCTTTTTAACTCGAGTTTGAGTAGCTGAGCCCACAGGTTTTCCTAATAGGAAAGCAAACAAATGAAGGATATCATCTCTCCAAAATTTTTGTAGGAGCCTCAGAAGACGAACCCACAAAGGAACTTTTCAAGGGAGCTCCTCAACGAAATTAAATCCTATATGCTATGGCTTGATGAAGATCCCAACCCGATTAAAAGAATAAGTACCTCCTTCAAATGCTTTATTTCTATCTATTATGCATGCATAAACCACCATAAAATAATTGTTGGCAACTAGCATAATATCCATATCCCCTTATGGGTTCCAAACTTGTTGCACCCTTGCCTCCAAAATTGGCATAGATAATCTTAGACCCATAAACTTGCATATGAGGGCATGATTGCTCAAATAGGTGGTTGAAGGATATTAATGATGACAACTTTACTACCAATTCTTTTGATTCATCAAATGGCTTATCTTAGGATGATGGTATGTCTCTTGTTTCTGGTGTGATTTTGATGGCCACAAACTCTATTATGAAAAATCTTGCCCTCCCCTTGCAGATCATCCTACTTTCATATTCAAATCCTTCTCACTATTTATTTCATGTTAACGGATTCCATGTGGGGGATTTTCCACTTGTTCATCCTTTGCACTTTGACGCTCCATCTTCATGTGCTAATGGACCATCTACGACCATCTACGAGGGTTTCTCCTCATGGTTCCCCTTGTAATGAGAATTTGGATGACAATGTTGCTTGGACTATTGTTTGTAGACTAAGAAATATTTTTTGTCCTCTTCCCATTCTAATACTTGTATTTTAGATGATAGATTAGCTCCCTCCTGACTTGGGATTATCTATGTGGGTTGTTGTCTTGTTGGACAATTAGGCTACAACATTTTGTCTTTCTCTTGTTTGTACTACTTCTTTGCAATTTATGGCCTATTTGGGTCTATTCATCTAGCCTCTTGGGTGACTTTATATAAGGTTGGGACCCTTATTTATCACTTACTTTAATAAGAAATAATGTAGATATATAGTCATAACTATTCCTTCCATTGTTCATTATCAAAAATATTTTGGTAGGTACTTTAAACAACAACTTGATACTATTATGCAGGCTTATGCCAAAGACATCAACTACAAGTTTATTCATAAACACTAGAATGATCTTTAGTGTGATACCAATAATTTCAATTTCTAATTACACTAGATTTTCCATAGCCTAATGTAACACCCCTTTCAAGTGTATAACCACTATCCATGTTGTCAATGACAAAGATAGAAACAATATATAATAAGAATTAAAAAATGGTTAATAGTTCCATGTGCGACACCAAATTGATTGAACAAATGCTACTCTCAATTTGTTTACAATTTGAGAAACCAAACCATCTGATCAATATTTGATAGGAACTTCGTAATTATGCGATTTGATTATTCATGCTTTTGTTACTTGAATCCCTTTAATTTGTGAAAGAGATTTTGTTCTCTTCAACATAAATTTTGGTAATATAGATATATGTAGAAGAAATTTTATTTCGTTAGATTGTCTATATTTTATTTTATTTTAAAGATTAGAAGGTAAGCCCCCAAGAATCAATATTGCTAAGAAACATTTTAATGTGACTAATAAGAAACATTTTAATGTGACTAATAATACTTACGCAACACAATCTCCAATGCTAGAAAAAGCTCTCCCAAGCCCCCATAATCCCTTACAAATAAAATTGAATTTTTTAAGATATAATAATTTTCTTCGATTAATGTCAACTATAAAATAACCTTTTCCTTTCTTTTTGTGCAAAATATTATACATGAGTAACATATAACCTAATAGGAATTTCGCCTACATGCATTATTCAACCTGATTATAGTAATCACCTCTGTTTATCTTTTGTTCGATTAATCAATCGTAGCCTATGCAGAGGTCAGGAAATCCTCGGTTAAACCTTCGTTGCAGAGCAGCTAACAAAACCACAAAAACTGGCGCAGCAGCTTGAACTACACTTAAGCTTAACGATGATGGAGGTAGAGGGTTCTTCCCCTGCTTCCTCGCAATCTGTTCGATTTGCATGGTCTTCTGTCAAAATTCCCGAACTTCATCCCCCTCAGCATTCGAATGCGACGAGGTTATCGCTACCGCCGTTGTTTTCTAAGCTGGAAAAAGCGAGAGATTTGGCCCTGGGCTTGGTAGCGTCTCTCGTGGATGAAAGCAAGAGAAGGGCTGTAGCTCTGCCAATGCACATGCCTCTGCTGTGCTGTACAAGCATTTCCACTCGCCATGGCGATAATAAAAAGACCTCTGCGGACCCGAAAAATGGAAGCAAAGAAGGCGTTATTGATGGAAATGGGAAGAGCATAAGTGAAGGCGAGCAGAAAGTACACACTGCTGCGTGTCGGCATTTGAAGGAAGAGCAGGAGAGAGTTCTGGTGAGTGAGGTGTTGATTCGGAATAAGGAGGGCGAGGAGTTGGAAAATGCGGAGCTGCGCAATGAGGCCCTGGCATTATTGAAGGCCTGCAAACCGAACTCTGCTCTCACAGTGCAGGAAGTGCAGGAGGATGTCCTCCGCCTCGTTAGTAGCGGTTATTTTAGTACATGTATGCCTGTTGCCGTCGACACAAGAGATGGCGTTCGCCTCGTTTTTCAGGTAATTCTTACACTGTTTATAACTAAAATTCTGGAGATAATCGGATTAAGCTCGACGTTGGATTGAGTGATGAGAATGAATTGCATATCGGATCTGCATGCATAGATAATTCCTTACAAGAGGAAGAGGTGTGGAGAACCTAGAATAAAGAACTGCATTCCCAGTTTTTATGATGAATGATTGATTTACCGACGAGAAGACTTCAAAATTAGAGCTCCTTATATACACAGTAACATAATCTGTTATGCCCCTGACTGAAAAATTGCCACAGTTTATAACATCGACATTGATTGATTGATGGGAATAGATTTAAAATTGTAATAAAATTTAAAGGTACTATAGAATTTTCAATGTGCACGAATGTTATAGCTAGTTTAATAAGAGTATACATATTTGTGTCCATGGCCCATTTAATTACTAATTTTTGAATTTCATGGTTCTGAGGTTTAAAGATTTTGTTAATGATTTTATAAAAAAGGGAATAATTTTTTATTATAATTTATGAATGTTGATGATTATTTTGCAAGATACCCAAAAATAATACAAAAAGTATTTATTATAAGAAAAATAAATTTCTAATGTTCTTTTAAGATATTTTCAGTAGTATTACAGTTGTTTCAAAACAATGGATGGATTATGTTGATATTTTGGCCTTTACGGCAAATATCCAGTGACTTGGGACTTGCGATAGGAATAAATAATAATATTAAATATTGAGAATATTTAATATTTATTGTTTATTTAAATAAATCGATTTATGGGCCCAAGTCGGCCAACTTGAGAGGCCAGGAGTTTATCGTAATAAACTCATATATAAGAGCGACTTGGCGAAAGAAAGAACATACCAAAAACATAATGTGGTGTTCTGCCTTCACCAAGACCATTAAAGGAGTGAAATACTCAGCAAATTGGTGCGAATTGCAACCACAGATCAGCGAACATGTATTGGTGAATTTGAGGTGCGAAATATAAGCAATTTCGGCTAGTGCATGAGAGCAGGTCTGAGTGTGAATTAAGATCAGATTATGGTGTGATAATCTGATCTAGACAAGCAGCGATAGGAGTGTGAGCCATGCTAAATTGGATTGGCAATGATAACATAGACTGTGATTTTGTCAGGGCTGGAAGCCTCTATTAGGGCTGGACCCTTCATTGAAAGTCAAATAGGGAGTTCTTCTCAGCACCATTGTTAGTACAGATTGGAGGCATATCTTATGGGCTGAAGAGAGGACTAATTGGATGACATACAGATCAAAGTCAATCTGAATATTTAGAAGGCACATTGACTGGAGAATACTTGATTGATTTCCGGGTATCTTCTATCCTTTCTTGTTTACTTTATTTCTTATCCTGTGCTTAGCTTTGTTAGATCTCTATAGATTGAATATTCGTTGTAAGAATCTGAAATAAACTAACATGGTATCAGAGCGTTGGTTGAGTAAAAGATCAATTTCAGATTTAGGAATTCAGTTTAACTCTTTCAAAACTAAGGAAGAATGGTAACCGGGGGTTTTGGCCTAAACATAATTTTGATTTTATATATGAAGAGCATAAAGTAGGTGTAAATTTTTGCATTATGATTGAATATGCAAATTGCCCTAGTTAGGCCAAACTAATCTAAGAGGGAGTCTAAGCTTAAGGAGAGTTTAATCTTGGATGTATTGGCATGGCTTAGCTTAATGGCTTATGGCATGTTATTGGCTGGGGAGACATGGGTAGAACTCAAGGTTCCTACATATTTTCTTTTTGTTTTTTGATCTAAAGGGAGTAGATTATCTTGAGATTAAGTGCATGGCATGTATGATTTAGAGGGAGTATATTGGACTCTAGTGATAGGATCATACCTTGCATATCTAATTGGAATGCATACTTCACATAGTATTGCAACATATCTTCATCTTGTTTGGCATATGATGTATGAGAACTTTAACTATTGGTATACATATTGGTTCAATGCATTTGCATTGGCATTATTAATGTGTAGGAAGTACACTTGGCACATCAATCTTACAACATTGATTCATTGGTTACCTTGGCATGTATGTGTGGGATTATCTGTAGAGAATAATTGCTGATTGGATCAACTATTTGGAATAGCTGATTGACAGCATACCTTGCCCAGGCATATGTTATCTTTTTCTCTGTCATTCACTGCAGATTGTTAGCCTTTTGATGTGTAGGTACATGCATTGACTCTATATAACTCTAGCTGCATATTGGCATATGTTTTACATTGGTTATCTTCTATTTTGGTTGACCTCCTAGTGCATATTATCTTCTCTTAAGGTATATTTTCAAATTGCCCTTTCCTTACTGGTTGAGAGAGTCTTAACCTTGTTAGAGGGAGAAGATAGGATCATCTAGAGGGAGTAGGTCTCCTTGAGTATCATATTCCCTGGGTAACTTAATTATAGGCATATGGTTTAAGAGGGAGTTCAATCATGGGCTCACTTAATTTTGTGTTGTGAACTCCTTTCTTATGTCTTGTTGATCTCATGTATGGGTAGGATTATACCTCATTGGTTTGATCATCATAATTGGTTAATTTTTGATATATGATTGGATCAACTGGTTAGGGATGTCTAATTAGCATAATTGATTAATTGTTTAGCTGATTGACATAACTGAATGTATAAGGAACATACTTCACATTATGTATGAATGGATGCATACTTCAGATTGGCATATGGGTGGCAACATACATAACTATCTATTCAGCATAGATTTTGGCATATTTGGCATATCTTATAGGATCATACATTGTGACTGTGGAGTATACCTCACACTGGGATATGTTATGTTTTTACATTGCCTTGCTTATGTTGTGTTCATATGCAAACGCATTTCCTTTTAAGAGTAGGAAACTTTATGAGTAAATACATCTCTTGGTGTATGTTAGCATTGGAATATGTTGGCATTGATTTGTATATCCTCTTCGACTCATATTCTCTGTTACAGAAATCATAGTTGATTGCTAGTACAGCTTAGTTACTGTTTTCCTTATGCATAGGTGCATACATTATTGGTTGGAACATTCTTACATTGGCATATGTTAGAATAGGCATATCTCTTAAAGAACATACATTTAGAGTTAATGTTGTTATCTGCATGGGAGCATTCATATATGATCATATATATATGTATGTATTAGAGAACTATATTGCATCTTCCTGTGATCGCATTGCACCTAGTTATATGTTGGTTACCTTTAGGTGGTGAAGACTTATGTGATTACTCTTATGCTTGTCTATAGATGCTGGATAAATTATGCTGGTTCTATGAGAGAGCTGCATTTGGATATTGACTACTTAATATGATTGTATGGGGCATACATCATTTGTATAGCTTGTGAAGCATACTTTAAATATTGTGTATGAATGGATCATACTTTCTTTCATAGCTGAGTCTATATTTACTGATTATAGCTGAGATTATATTACATATGGTTCTTTACATTTAACTTGAATCTTATGATCATATTGGTTAATCTTATACTTATGAGATGAGGTTTTGTTTATAAGATTCATGTGGTTATGATTATTCATTTGGATATACTTATGCCTATGGCCAAGTTATTCTTATGAATTAAAGAATATCACTTGATATTCTTTGAGTCCAGGGGACTCGTGGATCAAGGATCCACATCCGAGCACTTGGTGAATAGCATGGACTTAATATTTGTTAGGCCAATGCTTGAGGATATCATTAATTTGATATCTAGTGAATCAGGGATTCACTTCTTAGCATATGGTGGACATCATGGATTTGATGTCTGGAGGCCATTTGCTCCGAGCACTTGGTGAATATCATGGATTTGATATTCGTTAGGCCAATGCTCGAGGATATCATTAATTTGATATCTGGTGGATCAGGGATCCACTTCTTAGCATATGGTGGACATCATGGATTTGATGTCTGGAGGCCATTTGCTCCGAGTACTTGGTGAATATCATGAATTTGATATTCGTTAGACCGAGACTCGAGGATATAATGTTTTTGATATCTCATGGATCAGGGATCCACATCTGAGTAATTGGTGGACATCATGGACTTGATGTCGATAGGCCATTACTCCAAGCACTTGGTGAATATCATGGACTTGATATTCGTTAGACCAATGCTCTTAACATGATGGACTTGATGTTGGTATGATGTCATGGACTTGGCATTTCTTGAGTCTTGGTGACTCGTGGATTTAGTTATCCACAAACTGGTTGGTATATATCATGGATTTGATGATACCATGAATATCATAGATTTGATATTCAAAAAAGTCAAGGTGACTAGTGGATTTAGGAAATTCACAAATTAATTGGAAATATCTGATATCATGGACTTGATATCACGTATGGTTGATAAGCATCATGGACTTGATGTTATCATGAATATCATGGATTGATATTCTTGGGTCATGAAGACTAGAGGATCTAGGAGATCCACATTTGGATGGAAAGCATCATATGATATGATGTTTCTCATATGAATATGAGATGTATGTATGATGGATAATGAAGAACACTTGTGTTCTCACTATATCTTGTAGATAGAGATCTACTATCATAGATGAGAGATCTATGGCATCATTGGATTAGGAATCCATTTTGGTTATGTTTTGTGGTGAAAAATCCATGAGTGGATCTTTGCCTCAAGTCCAAGAGGGAGTGTTGATATTTTGGCTTTTACGACAAATATCCAGTGACTTGGGACATGCGATAGGAATAAATAATAATATTAAATATTGAGAATATTTAATATTTATTGTTTATTTAAATAAATCGATTATGGGCCCACGTCGGTCAACTTGAGAGGCCAAGAGTTTATCTTAATAAACTCATATATAAGAGCGACTTGGTGAAAGAAAGAACATACCAAAAACATAACGTGGTGTTCTGCCTTCACCAAGAGCATTAAAGGAGTGAAATACTCAGCGAATTGGTGCGAATTGCAACCACAGATCAGCGAACATGTATTGGTGAATTTGAGGTGCGAAATATAAGCAATTTCGGCTAGTGGATGAGAGCAGGTCTGAGTGTGATTTAAGATCAGATTATGGTGCGATAATCTGATCTAGACAAGCAGTGATAGGAGTGTGAACCATGCTAAATTGGATTGGCAATGATAATATAGACTGTGATTTTGTCAGGGCTGGAAGCTTCTATTAGGACTGGACGCTTCATTGAAAGTCAAATAGGGAGTTCTTCTCAGCACCATTGTTAGTACAGATTGGAGGCATATCTTATGGGCTGAAGAGAGGACTAATTGGATGACATACAGATCAAAGTCAATCTGAATATTTAGAAGGCACATTGACTGGAGAATACTTGATTGATTCCGGGTATCTTCTATCCTTTCTTGTTTACTTTATTTCTTATCCTGTGCTTAGCTTTGTTAGATCTCTATAGATTGAATATTCCTTGTAAGAATCTGAAATAAGCTAACAGATTATGTAAAAAGAAATTTAAAAAAGTACATTACATCAAAAAAACTCAAAGAAATCAGATTTGTCTAACTTTTATGCTGCACACGTTACCGGATGCATCATCACTTCATGAATGCAATTGAATGTTTAATGCACATTAATTATCACAATCCACTTATATGCAATTGCAATATCGTGTACATGATTCAAACATTGGCTATGAAAAGGTTTGCCAAGACATTCACAAACAAAGATAAGACGTATTATAATAGCATGACATGCACAGATGCCATGAGCATACCCTATAGGAGACCACTTTAACAAACCATATTATGGTCAGTTGCATGAAAAATTTAAAAACATCATAATAATAGAAGCATTTACACATTTACAATTACATGCACAGAATTGAAATGATAATTTCATTGTAATTACGAAGACCATCACATTACTCAATAACACCATTTTGGCTTATAACAACCAATTACATGCAATATGAACATGCATTGGATGTTTCCCTCAAGGGTGAAATTAGAGACAAGGACCATAACTAATGCTCTTCATTATTCTTGTTGTTAACATAATGTGCAGTTTCTATCTTAGAGTATGTTGCTCAAATGACAGTGGTAGTGATATTCTCAAGGAGTTGAGAGCATAGCAGCAATAGCCTAGAATAAATTGTGGTTAACTATGAGTACTGGCATTTGAAATCTGCTCATGCTAGTCTTGATGGGCACATTTGTTTCATTTTAAAATTGGCCAACGTCTTGTGAAACTGTGAAAGAGGAGTGATTTGAATGTGTAATTGAAAAATTGCTGTTTTTTCTTGCTTCTCTAAAGTTGCAGCATTTTTTTGCTTATACATCTTTCAAACTTCATTCTTTTGGTCTTTTCTTCACTGTATGTTGCAGTTAAATAAATCTTTAGTCCTTCCCGATCAAATGAAAACACCAAATTTGAGATTTTGTGTTCATCAAACTACGGCACGGTGACACAAATTTTGGCATTGCTCCTTCAAACTCTCATTTGGTGTAATTCTTAGGTGCAAAGTAATAGAGATAAGGCTTTTTGATATTTTAAAACTTCTTAAACCCTAACTCTAGCACTTATAGACCCTAACCGCGACTCTATTATAGGGTTAGGGATTTTAATTTTTTTGTTTTTCTAGACTCTAACCCTAACCATAAACCCATAAACTAATGTTTTTAATACAGGGTTATTTTTTCACCTTTTTTTAATATTTTAGTAGACACAGGGTTAGTCTTTTCTGTTTTCAGTCTATCAGTGGTTGCTAGGGTTAGATATTTTCTTATTTTTTGACTAAACCCATAGGTTAAAACCTGCTATGTATTTATTATTTAATGATTTTTAGTTTTTAGTAATCCTAACAAAAACGGATATGAATGTGTTTTTAATTTGAGCCATTTTTAAGCATGCCATGAGAGAGATTTTGCATGGGCTTATTGCACAAGTTCCCAATTCATGCTAGCTGAAGCCTGAAATGCAATTTGTTGTGGGAATGAAAGCAATTGGGAATCGGTTGTTTCAAATTACATTGTACAAAGTTGCTAGGACATGATGTGAAAGCTTGCAGAGTTGTCCTACAATTGTGACTCCGAGCAAAATCTTCTCTTGATGCCCATGCACAAGTAAGGTGAAAAAATACAAAAGCAATTGTTGGTTCATTGACATGAACATCTAGTTGTTGAGAAGTGATGCATGAGCCTCAATGCTGTGCAGAGCGTTTACTCCAGTTCTATTGTAGCACCGGTAGATCCTCATCCAGTTATGCATGCCATTAACCATGTGCAGTTTTATGTGACAGCTAGTAGCATGTGTTGATTTTGCATGCCAAATGCATGAAGTTACTCTAGTTTACTATCTATATTTAGACAATGTAATCTATATAAAAGATTGTTTTTGTGCTGTTTAATGCAGCTGGTAATGAGAACGGTTAAGCCTCAGAAAGACCTATAACAAGAAGTTTGAGTGAATAAAAGAGTGTTTGTGTTAAAAGTTTTTTCTGTGTTTGATGTTTACACTTTGTGTTTATTGCATGTGTTTTAAGAGTCCACATATGGTATCAGAGCCAGCTAGATCAAGGGTTAAAAAAAAAAGCTTCAAAAGATTACAATTTGCTATGTTTAAAAGGTGTTTACAGCAGTTTAGAAGCTACCATTGAAGAAAGGAGTCAGTCGCTGCAAGAGACAAGTCAGAAGAATCAAAGGAGGTAGAGGCAGACGCTCTGTGCAGTGTTTGAGAGGATTTTAATCAGAATTTGAAGTTTGAGGCTGCCAACCAAATATAGATCCAGGGAGTTTGCAGAAATCGAAGAAGACAGATTGCTTTTTGAAAAAAGAATGAAATCCACATATTTGTAAGCAACTTAGGAAGCACAGCAATTCTGTGTCCCCCAGGTAGCATGGAAATCTTCTTTAGAAAATGTTGATATGAATTTTGTGTAGCAGAAGCCCTTATAAAACAAATCTGCTAGTTAAAAAGAGTATGACGACCCATTCAAAGGGTTACTTAATAGTCTAAAGGCTGCCATAAGGGGACAGTGGTAATCACAGAAGGAAAAAAAGATGTTCACATTTTTTTGAGGTTTGCCCACCTGCCAAGAAAGGAAGAAGCTGCTGTTTGAAGTTCTTTGGAGCTGTAAAAAAAGTCCTGAAGTGTGCAAGGTAGATAGTAGTGTTTGAGGACAGTCTGCCTTACTTTGTAAGGTTGCTGCAAATTATTGTAAGGAGACATCTATACAGAGAGGAGTTTTAAAGAAACTCAAAAGGTGAAGAAAAATCAACCACCACAAGTAAACAGACAGATCGTAGAAGTGAAGGAGATCGTAGCATTGGGAAAGGGAACTATTTTTATTGGTTTCTTAACCACTTGTGCTGGTGTTGCATTGCTTCATTGTTTTTAGTGCTTTTGTTCCTTTATTTTGCTTGCCTAGGATGTTCTCATCCTAGAACTTTTATGTTGCTGATGCATTTTAGAGTCCCATTGACCTAGTTTTGGTCACTAGTGGACATTAAAATACTTATTGTCATTGTTATTGACAAATAATCAAATTCACTCATGCGCTTACTAAGCACTCAACCTTTTGTTTCCTATAGTGAGTTGCATAAGAGCAAATAACATTCTAGATTTTTGTAAACACTGTATGAGATAATAAAAAATAAAAAGAATATAGAAATTTAAAAAGTTCAATGTAATAATTTTTTTTACCTCCTTGGAGCAACTTCTTGTTTTTTATAATTTTTATATTTTTTCTTGGGTATCAGTTGTCATCGAACAACTTCTCCTAAAATTTAGTTTTCAGTTGTAAATGACTTCAACAAGGACTAGCTGAGCTTTCGATATTGGACACTTTTATATTTATAACTGATATAAGAAATATCTTATCCTTACACCTTTACTTGCAAGGCTATTCTTTAGTGGCATATCATAGCTTTGGTGATTATTGGTGAGACCACTAAGATAATGCTAGTTCAGTTGCATCTTTTGTATCTTTCCTTGTTGTAATGTTTATTTCTTTTAGTCTTCTCTCTTTTTAGTATATGATACATTGATGAGTTGGACGAAGTCAGAATTATTGATGACATGTAAAATGGTTTACTTAATCTTTATATTTGCAAGTTGATCATTTGCGGGACCACTAGGAAGACATTATTTCAATATGCATTTTGCCTTGTTTTAAAGTTATCTCTTTTGAGTATATGGTACATTGATGAGTTGGACGAATTCAGAATTATTGATGACATGTAAAATGGTTTACTTAATCTTTATATTTGCAAGTTGATCATTTGCGAGACCACTAGGAAGACATTATTTCAGTATGCATTTTTCCTTGTTTTAAAGTTATCACTTTTACCTTTACTTTGTTTATTATATGCCTCCATGTTGGCCTTAGTAAGTATTCTCTATTTTCTTCATGATGTGAAAGGAATAATCTTTTATCTCCTAGCGAAAACAAAAAATCAATATCTATCCCACATGCCAAAAAAAACAAAAAAAACTAGAAATATAAATGTAGCCTGAAGGGAGTAGTAATGATATTATTTCCCGTTAAAATTGGAATAGCCATGAAAGCCATTTTCAGGTTAAACTTTGTTTCTCGTTTAAGTGCTATTTCAATCCCTGAAAATGCCGCTTCTAAGGAATTTATATTTGCGGTTGCTATATCTTTTTCATGTCAATGATGATTTATTTTAAAGCTTCATGTGGTCACTCTAAATTCATGACATTCTCTTTCGTCTTCTTGCCATAGTTGTTTGTAGGCACAGACTGGGCCTCTTTTTTTTACTTGACATGTATGTATGCTTGCATTGTAAATGTAAATCACTTATTAGAAGAATATATATTGTAGCATTAATGATGATTTCAGGTAGAAAGTTTTGACTGTTCAGATTAAGGATTGGGCTTTCCAAGTATTTCTGTCTAGTGGAAGCAATCGTCAAGGCATGCAAATTTTTATTTTGTTATCATAATGACATGATTAACTTGCTTTAGGATCTCTCCTTTTCATGGTCTATTGCTAGAGGATGCATAATTTATCATGAGTGCATGAGCTTATATTTTGGTTTTAGGCTTCAGAGTCCCGAATTATCTGATTCAGTCATCTCTACGTGATTCAAGGTAGAACCAAATCAAGAGTTTAAAGGTTTGATATGTGAAGGTGCAAATGTTCTGCCAACGAAGTTTGTGGAGGATGCATTCAAGGAGGACTATGGTAGGTGCCTTAAATTAGGCAGTTTCTAGTTTCACTTTTTGTTATGTTTCACCATAACTTGTAAATGGAAAATGTTAGACCCAAAGTTGCAAGTGTGTCAGATTATTTTGCGCTGGGAAAGCATATTGTACCTCTTCATCTCATTTTGCATTTTTCTCTACCACAAAGAAATAACTTGTCAATTTGAGCTGACTTTTCTGGTGTCAAGCTGTGCAGGAAAGATTGTTAACTTTCAGCGCTTGGATAAAGTGTTGAGATCTATCAACAGCTGGTACTCAGAACGAGGTCTTCTTGCAAAGGTAAACAATCTTTGTTTTGTATGAGAGGTTCTCTGTATGGTTAGAAATGCAGTGGACTTCTGTCCCTTTGGATCAGGTTGTTTACACATCATGGTCTTTTAACCCAAAGGTTAATTGTACAGAACTATAAAATCTTGTCTGCTCTCTTCCTAGTAAACTTGAACTAGCTGTTACTGTATCATCTGATTTGTCATGTTCCACTGATGTTTGTGTATTTGAAACATAGGTTTCAGGCATAGAGATCCTATCTGGTGGAATTTTGTTGTTACAAGTCTCTGAGACAGAAGTGAATAATATTACTATTCAATTCCTTGATAAGAAGACGTAAGTAGTCTTTCAACATTTGCCTAACTAGCTTACTTTCCTATCTCTTGAAAGTTAGCATTTGCTATTATAATAGTTTCAGATTGATTAAATAATGATGTACTCAGGGATACACTCATTTGTTAATCTATAACAGCCATCCTCAATTTCATTTTATGATACAGTGGTGAGCCAACTGTAGGAAAGACTCGACCAGAGACTCTTCTTCGACAACTCACAACTAGAAGGGGCCAGGTATTTTTGTTTTCAGTGTCAGTCTCTAATTTTGAGCATTCGTTGTATGGAGAAATTCTATAGTACATTGTGGGTGAGATTTGCAACTTAATATTTTTTTGCTCAATAATCTTCAAATGAGCTGGCTTATTAACATGTGAAATAAAGTCATTAACAGAGCAATACTCTTGCTTCTGATTCCTCTTGATTACACACATGTTTAGGAATTGGTTAGACATTGAGAGGACTTGTTATAAGAAAATCAGGTTATATGAGTTACAAGCTCCCAAAGTGACCCTAAGCAACAATTGTGTCTGGCAGAGACATGTGAAGTATACCTGCTTGTATTATAATATAGCTGTCTCCGTTTGATACTTAGGATTTGGGATTGATAGTCTTCTCTTTGTCCTTACCTTCAATGTTGATGTAACAATGTAAAGAGAAATGCCTAGTGGCCAGCAATTTATATCATCTAGAAGTTTACTTTTCAGGTACAGGTGTTTGTATATTATTGATTCTAACTTTGTCTTTCATAACTTTTGAATTACATGCGAGCTTGTAGCTATGTTGCTTAGGAGCAATCTGGTCGAGTTATGCTGCTTTCTATTTTGTTGTCCCCAAAACCTTCAGAGCTTCTTCCTTTTCCTTTTACAGCAAATTGAGATTTTTCATTACGTGCCTTCAAGGTGGTCTCCTCGTGATTGATTGGTCAATGCACATCAAGGATGTGACAATATTTTTATGGTCTGTTCATATTGTATTATGATTTGACTTAAAAAATGGGGGCTTCCTTCCCATTTTTGCTATAATCTAATGAGCCCAACAATTTGTTTTTGATCAGTAAATGTGGTCTTTATGGGACCACCCCCAATTATATTACCCTCATAGAAAATTTACATATGTTCCCTGACAAGGGTGTGAGAGCTTTAAACAACAGCATCGGTTGTCCAGCCAGTCGTTGGGCCTGTTGTGACCTTTTCACGCCATTACTCCATTGCAAATCGGGATCCCCTCTTTTCCCTTTGGCAGTTTGTAGGTGCTAGTTTTAGAGTAGCTTGGCAACGCTTCAGTGGTTTGAAGAAGTCCTCAAGGTTTTATAGATACAAGTCTTGGGCAAGCTCGAAGCGAGGGTTTGTCTTGGTGTGAGTCAAAGCCTTGTAGGATGTAAGAGTTTTCAATTGAAGATCAAATTTCAAATCTTTAGTCAACTTAGGCCTTTAAATTAGATAAGGCAAGAATATGAAGTGCTTGGAAAATGCAAATGGCCTTCAATATTGATCTAATTGCCATGGGGGATATCAACTTCAACCAACTCCATACAAATTGCAATCAAGAAGGAGACGATGTTGATCAAGATGAGCAAGTGTAAGGCATAGGATTCATGAAGTTTGGTGTAATGTCCCCAAATGTCGGTGAAATAAATTAATTATTTTTTAAAGTTGTCCAAATAAATTAAATATATATATATTTTTTTGATTAGTAAACGGCCGAGGCCTTAATATGTTTCATTAATATAATAATAAGTTTACACCTCTGTTCAGTGCGGGCACCAGAGGAAAAGAACGGAGGAAAGAAAAACCTCCCGTGTTGCCGGGACTTATGCAGTCCTGAACATTACAATACAAAACCCGTTTTCAAACACACGGGCAAATGAGAGTCTAACTCTTTACATGAGTTACTTATATACATTACATAGTGCTTGCTCCATCTTTATACATTGGAGTTACATCATGTCCATAACTATATACATTTAGTTTAATACAATGGAAATAGTCCAATTGTCATGGGGCTTCCTGCTAAACCAATGCTTCAAGCTCTCTGATGGTAAACCAATGTATCCTATACATTACCAGCCATGCCCTGCTAGAATCTTGCAAGATCAATCTAACATACTCTTTTTTCAATGTTAGTTGTGAAAAAATATACATACTGCTTCCTGCATCACCGATGGTCAGTAACCTCAACAATAAATATCCCCAAACTGCAATGGATAACATAGTACTAAATTCCCACTGTACACCTGAAGTTTCAATACTAAATCTCTTATAAATCTATCATCAATCTCAGCAATAGGTAGTAAGTGTTGATGTTTATAGTTTTGATCAGATAAAATGATCACTATATTATGAGAATATAAATAAACATCATTAAATTGATATGAGATAATATTATTCTACATTATATATACATATTGATATATATAATAATAATGATATTATTGTATATATCAATATGCATATACAATGTATATATTTTAGTTGATAAATAACTAATATTAATCTCATATGTCATACCGATTGATATCGGTTTGTTAATGTTAATAGCTCATATCAGATAAACAATATATATATATATGTATATCTATTAACAATCTGCATGATTATCGAATTGAGCTATTTGTTATATTTGTTAACAGCTGCCATTAAGCAAAGTATTGTGGAGCGACTCCATCGTGGAGACACATCCACGATGGACGTGACTCCATGAGGAGTCACGTCCATCGTGAAGGTGCCTCCTCGAATAGCCGCCTCACCCTTTCCTTTACATATATATGCACGCTGGTTGAGGTGCTGTTAAATATTGAAGATGCAGCATATACAAAAAGAGAATAGCGATGAACAGCAATAAAGATATTTAGGGATGTCTCATTTCAATGGGATAGATGAATAGAATATGAGCGATGCACAACAGAGAAGAAGATATAAATCGGAGCACAACTAAGATCGCTGACTGGTCATTGTCAAGTATTTATAGATTCAGTGATATACAGATTCAGCAATACAAAACAGTGACAGTGATATGTACCGTAAAGATAAGTAATCTGAGTTTCTCATCAATGATAACATGAATGATATATATATATATATATATATATATATATATATATATATATATATAAAACTTGAAATAAATAAATTCTGATTTCATCTCATATAATACATATAATATTGATTATTTTGTTGAAATATATATCATATATATATTAAGAGATTATATATATAAATTGAATTTTTAAAGTAAATTAAAAGTCATATAATCTGATCCAAAATTTAACAGTAAGAAGTAGTGTTTTGGATTTCCATCTTTAATCAACACTAAAATGCGATAGCACAACTATATAAAACTAAAACCTTGTACCAACATTTTAAGATCCATAGCAGCATAATATCCCTTTAAACAAAAGCCAATGGGTCCAAGGTAAAGAAGGCCCATCACAGATCCAATACTAGAGCAGCAGGCATTTTTGAAATAAATGCTTATATATATATATATATATATTGCCCAATATACAAGGACGAATGGCCCAGAATATAATTAACATTATCTAAGTGTAGTCCATACCAAATGCAATATGAGAAAAGATATCTATCAGTATTATTTACATATATATATATATATATATATATATATATATATATATATATATGTCTATCTGTCTCAGTCCCTGAAATAAAATACAAAGATCTGTCCTGCCAGTGTGCATTCCTTGTGGAGGAGAGATATCAACAGTATTTAATCAATTTATACCAAAATTTTATTGTTTTGAATGTAGATATACTTCCTAGAATAGCCACTGTTTCTCCTGTGCAAACTCCCAAATTGAGAACTATTGGCCCAGAATTTATCTCATAAACTATGAATTGGTGCAGTTCATTAACTCAGCCGATATTCCATCAAAACATTAACATCTCATAAACCAGTATGCAGTTATACCATCACAACAAGTCAACTAAAACCTACACCAAAAGCGCACCTTATGCTTAGAGTGACTAGAAGTAGCTTTACTGAATAATCATATGAAATGCAGAGATTAATGAGTTGGGAATAATCTGAACAAATTAGAGTATAATCCGCAAGCTTTTATTCATTACCCTTAACATTCACAGCACTAAGAGGTGGTCCAAACATAGCCCAGAAGTGGAAATTTGTTAAGTTCCAATTATAAAGCAGTGTAAAATAACCCTCAAGAGATAGAAGCCTTGGGATTCAAGGCCTAGGTGCAGGAAAAGTTTGGATGCAAAATCGTATAATAATCACGGAGAATTTAATATCTGGAAACCATTCATAAATACAACCTTATGCTTTCCTGAATCGGTAATGTAATTACAGGCTTATGTATGAAACATACAGAACCAAATGCCAAAGTATGAGAAACTCAATCAAATTTATAGCTTCAGCATAATAGGATATAATAAGAAGTTTATATATCTTATATAATCCACATAGCAAACTTATCAGAGTATTTGTAAATGTATTCGAGCATGTCTAATATCACAAAAGAGGGCAACTAGATATTGGTCTTAATAGTAGTATCCAGACAAAATTGGGACCCAGATGCAGAGAAACCTTTGTGTCCATATAGGAATTACAAAACTATAGTATGCCCCAATCTATATATTATATATTCATCCATTAAAAGACTATAACCTTGTCATCATCCGATTCATCGTCACTGACCACCACAGATGGTCCTTCCTCCTCAGCAGTCTGTTTCCCCCTGGTTTCTTTACGCTTTTTTAATAATTGGAGGGATCTCCTGCAGTCTCTCCAGCTCGCAATTCCCAAAGTCCTCAGATACAACATATCCTTCCCCGCGCATATAATCTCTCAGCCAGGCCACATTCACAGACGGAACCACTTTCAGCCATTTCAATAGGAAGTGGATATTTCGCTCAATCTCTTCCAGACGATTATCAAACACATTTTTATCCTTAAACATCAGAATGGGTCGCCTAATTACATCTCTTGTGTTGGCCAGCGCTCCAATAGGATGGGCCATATAATCATCCGGGTGAGGGATTTCCAAATTTTCATCCACACTATAAACGACATGTTCTAAACCCCCGGTAATTTCCCTACCAAAGATTGCCCAGCAGAGAGAGACTGTCTCTTGCTTAGGGATCCTAACTGTGAGGAGAATAGTAGAGAAAATGCCAGCAATATCACAATTAACCCTAAAGATAAAGTTGTATTTGTAAAAATCCTTACCCATGACGATCCCAATGGCTCTTCGCAGCAAGTCATCTAAGTGTTCGAGAAGTCAATCCCATCTTTTGGGGTTGATGGGGCCACGAAACACCATTTATCTGTTATCAGAGACATGGTAGAGGCGAATATTAGACTCCATATCAGAGAAGCTAAATTCAAACAAGAGCGATGAAAATGACCTGTGGAAAAGGACCAGAGAATCTAAATAAGGAAAGGAAAAAGCAGGAAACGTCTAGAACTTCCCAAATAATCACAAGGCTTCTAACAAGGATCAGTGATAAAACATGATTGTGTAAAAATGCCCTCCCTCTATTATATGATGAGAGAATGTTGCAAAAGATTTCATAAGGAGCTCGTGACATGTGTACTAAAAGGTAAATGGCCGCCCTAATAGGTCCATAATAAAGTCAAAACACATATATGAGGCTCTAATATAAAGAAGTGATAAAAACTCATAAAGCCGAAATAAAGCATAATGGGCTTCACAATGCTAAATCAAGTGATAGATAAGGGGAAAATAACCCAACCGACAGACCTTATATGCTACCTATTTTGACTAAGTTGATACCGTCAGCTCCCATATTAGCCAGTTTATCAGCTATTGTATTTCCTTCTCTAAAGATATGGTTAATAGTGCTCTTCCTAAATGATGAAAGAAGGTCTAGGGCATTGGATAAAAGGGAATTTAACTCCCAATTGGGCGGACTTCCTTTGTGTAAGGCATTCACTATTATTTCTGAATCCCCTTCAATTTCAAGTTTCTCAATGTTCAATTCCTTGCACAATCTTAAACCCTCTATCAAGGCTGTGATTTCCGCCATGTTGTTTGTAGCCTGTCCAAGGGGTTTAGCAACCGAGGCCATCTCTAGACCTTCCCAATTGTGAATTACACAACCAAGGCCAGCAACCCCTAGGTTGCCTCTTGAGGCCCCGTCGAAATTCATTTTAAACCAACCTCTTTTAGGAGCCTTCCAAACACATTCTTGTCTTTTCTTAATGTTACACTGGTCACCTAACCCAGTGAAGGGTGGAAGTTTCAACCCCAACCATCTCCCCCGCATCTTTTCATCTCAGTGAGACATTTTGCTTCTTTAATAGTAAAGCTCTGAATTCTGTTATTAACTAATTCGACCACAACTGCTTCAATTTTGCTGAATAGCTCTTCAACATTCATTTTTTTATCCTTAAAGATACTGCGACTACGTTCCCTCCATAATTCCCAAATCATGATGGAGGGGGTAATAGTTCAGAGTATGTTATGGATACTATTTTTGCGTAGATTTGGCCAGCTTTGGAAAATACCTAATATGCTATTAGGTATAGCAGATATCCAACCCAATTTCTCACGTAACCATTGCCAGCATTTGTTTGAGAAATTGCAGTTTAATAGAATGTGATCAGCAGTTTCTTGATCCTGTTCACAGAGGGGGCATCTACTTGGACCCTGATAACCCATCTTCATAAACCTGCCAGCTGTGAGTATTTTCTTCTGAATTCTGTCTTCAGTTTCTACCTCAGACAACCACTGTCTTGGGATCTAACATCATCGTGGGAGTAAAAGATAAAAATATTAGATAAGATAGATCAAGCCAGGAGTAATACTTCATTCAATTATACTTGCGTTTGCTTTACATTTATAGTGTCTGTCATAAAGTGAATGGTTTAAATGTCAGCTACCTTCCAGCTGTAAACCAATTCATAGCTACCAATCTTTTCAAATATTTCGTAACATGATCATTATATGGATGCTATAAAATTGGTAAGTAGTCCAGTGTGTATGACTAAGTGGTAAAGCTGGAGCATTACCATAGTGAGGACCTGAGTTCAAATTCTCTTGGGAGCTATTGGGCTTGCTTCTGTTCTCTTAATGCTTTGTGTGTTTGGGAAAGTGCATGCGATTCATGCCTGTGGACCAGGTCCCCAATTATTCCTCAGAGGCTATGATTCTATTCCTCAATTTACCATATGAAAAAAAAGTCAGAAAGTTCCAGTATATGCATAAAGTTTCTACATTCCTTTTTAAAATGTACATGCCATATATAATAAAGAAAATCACATGCTCTTTTTGGTTTCCGATTCTTGTATGGGTATGCTTAATTGGGTTGATGGTACCTTGAAATAGGATTATTTGATCTAATCCTTTTTTAATTGGATGGGATGGTCCCTATTTGTTTCATAATTACCTTTACATGTCATATGTTCCAATGCCAGAAAACCTCAAATAATCGAAGTAGTGAGTGATTGGGAAAGCATTAAGAATCTTTGTTGTTCCAAACATCTAATGTTTTCAATTGGCATTGGCAAAGTGACACCCTTATACAATCTTTGATACAGGTTGACAGCTTTCAACAAGGATTGAGTAAGTATGAAGCAGTTTCTTTAGATTTACTGTCATGTGAATTATAGAACACCTTCAATTATAGGTGTGCTTTTTATCCAAACGTTTTACAGTTGCTTTTAACTATGTTATCAAATGTATGCAACTGTGATTGGGTCAATTATAGTCAAGATATTGCTATTTTCTCTTTTAAAAAATCTTGTTTATTTTTTTATTTATTTTTTCACTTCTGTGCAACTGTTAGTAACTTAGTTGTGTAGGTGTGTTTGTCTCTCCTTGTACACACAGTGGCACCTATTACATCCAAAATTTGCAGATCCATGCCTGTTCCTTGGACTTGTACGTAGGCAAGGCCATGTAATCATATGCATGCAATCTTTGGTTTTCCTGTTGTCAATAGCATTGATTTTTGAAGTGAAATATGTCTTTTATCATTTGTGTGAAATATTTGCTGTTTGATTTCCCACTTATTAGATACTTGTGATCATCTTTATGATCATATCAATTCTGCTCTTTAAAAAGCGAAATTTGATACTTAATTCACATTGGTAATTTTGAGATGAATGGGCCCTTCGTTCCTATGATTTTTTCATGTATCCGAGGATTTGTGTTGTGTTGTCAACCACCACTCTTTACTAGCTTACACCCATATTATTTCTGTTTTAAATTCAAATTAATTAAATTGGGATAGATGAATGGAACATATACTTGAATATATAAAACATAGGTTTGGACATCTGTTTTTGCGAGTTTCAGGATATATAGAATAAAAGAAGTTTGTTGCTTATTTGCTATGTTCCATGTGGCATAAATTATTCTTGTCCCAGGCAATTTGAGGCATGTCATGTTCTTACCTTATGTTTTGTACATGTATTATTTGGAATAGAAGTGAACTGTAGGCCTTTGTTAATTTGTCATCCATTGGTGAGCATGTTTAGAGAAGCAAACTTTGAAACATTTTTTTTCAGGTTTACAGTGTACAACAAGGAAAAAGAGATGTGGAGACTGTACTAACAATGGGAATCATGGAAGATGCTAATATGGTTCCACATCCAGCTGGTGGTAAATATATTTATTATTCACTTTGTTTAATACACCCAAAGTCTGATATTCTGTCCTAGTATATTGCCAATGTCTTGTAAGTAAGCATTATATATCACCCAATCTTTTGTTGGTAAATGCAATTAACTGAGCAAAGAGAAAGGGGAGTCCTCTTAAAATAATTTTTTGGGTAAAAAGTTTTCTAAAATTATTACAAGGCTGAGCAGATTGGCTATATAATTGTCAAATGTACCTGCTATTGCCTGTAATGATAGTATTTATTTTCTAACTTTATGATGATAATTGAGGTCTCTATAAAATCTTCCATGACCTATAATTACTTTCCAAAGTGTGTTTGTCATTTAAGGGCTATAAGCCTATAAGGGTACTTATAAATGACACACTTCATTGATCCACTTTGTCTTTTATTTACTGAAAAACAGTGTTGCAAGCTTTGTTCTCCTTTACAGAAAGGGATTCATTACATATTTGAATGGATTGTATATTGATTTTCTTCCCAAATGGGCTTGCAAACTGGTGTTGACCCTGCACAAATATTTGTTGTTTCATTGGAAGGCATAGGTTGCTGGAAGAACCAATTGATCTCTCTTGATGATTGAATGCACATAACCTAAAAGGGCAGCAATGCTCTGGTTTTAATAATTATTTTTTGATTGATTGATTTTTGTTGACATTTTGCAGTTCTACAAATTGACATCAATCCTTGAACCTGTGATGGAATAAGAAGAATGCATTTATGTCTGGCCATTTATGTGTGATAGCCCTCAAACTAGACTCAAAAATGTTTTTTTTCTTTTGTTTTATTGGATGGAAATACTTGTAATTAAAGCGCATACTGTTTCTCAGTAGTCAAGTTTATTCCTATGTACCTCAAAAGATAAGAACCCATGTCCAAAGTAAGAAGATCTAATTAAGATCCTACTTCCTTAGAGAGGTGCTGCACATACCTCTAATTTTCAGAACTGACCTTTTTTTGTGAAGCTTATTACATTTTTGAGCCACAGGTTCTAGTTAACTTACTGCATTGGGAGTTAACACATTTCAACTAAGTTGCTGGTACAAGTATGAGTATGTGGCTATGGTAGGCCAGTCTAGCAATTTTCTTTTGGGTTGGGTACACCCATACAATTTTTTTATAAAATCATAAACACATACATATTTGCAGCGTTAAAAGTAAAAACAAGAATATAATTTAGAATGTTACGTATCATGCATGCTAAACAAAATCTAGAACTACCATAAATGTTACAAATTCGAAATACAACAATACTAATTTGATATCAATTTGTCAAAACTTGAATGCTATGATATATATATATATTGAATTCATTGTTCATTGGTTCAACATTAAAATAACTCAATTAGTAATCAGCATCATAAGGATCATCACAAAGATGTCATACCCCGCTATAACACATTTCCATAAGTATCTTTGACGAGACCATTACCATGTGCCGATCCTTAAGGAACGACGAAAGAAAATAAAATATAAGGCAATAAACAAAATAAATGTTTGAAGATCCTCCTCATTTCCTAATCGCGAATCTTAATTAAGCATAAGATAAGATGTTTATTGTTAGATAAATTATAAACAAAATGGTCTATGATGAGTCATGATGAGATGAAGGGGCAGCATTCATTTTTGAAGAAACACATCTTTTCTGAAGGAGGGCAACCTACTATTTAAGGCAGACCACCGTTTGGAGGAAGGGGCATCAAAGAGATTGATAGAAAATACAAATCTGTAATCAGTAATGAGCAGACTGGTAATCCAGCAAGGAATTGCTATGCAATATGGATATTAATGAATTTGCTAATCTATTATACTTTTGTAATTAGTGAATTTATCCATTCCCTGCCCTACAATCAATTATATGTGGAATGGAAGGAAATATGTTAGGAAAAGGCAGCAGACTGGCTCCCACAACCTAAACACACCACCGCTTGTTGGATAGATGAGAGTTTCTACCACTTGTGGGCCAAGGGGTTGAATTGTCTTGGTTGGATGTTCTGTGCTCTTTGGCTTAGTTCTGATGAACAGCCTTCGAGTGCACTATCATGCTTTCCCTTCCAATTCTACTATGGTTGGTTTTGGGGAATGAAATACTGATTGGATCCAAGTAGTGATACTATTCATCATTTCATTTAATGTTAATTGTTCATTTGCTCTTAAGTTCAATAACTCTTAGATGATTGAGTTATGGAAAACTAGTTGTAAACAAAGTATGTTGTTGGAATTGTTACTTTGAGCATTAGTCAGGTATACCCCAATAAGGGACATTACAAGTTCAACATCAACATCATTATTGACAATAGATGATGTAGGTAGATTAGTAGAACCACATGCAACCCCATTGCCACTTGCAGTAGCAAGACGGTGGCTATCCGACTCCACAACAAGTAAAGATTGTGTGACAACATAAAAATCCAAGTCAGTTCACTTTGGATCTACATCCCACAACTTTTTGCCCCTTCTTTGCACTCATTCTTTCTATGAATAAGAAGGCGCAAGTTGGAATGCACATAAAGTAACTTTTCTACCTTGCTGCCAATCAATTGCGTTTCACTGAGTGGAAAAAGAGTAACTAGCAACCCATTGAAACAAAGTGGGGTAAAATTATGAAATTGTAAATACTTTATAGTTGAAGTTAATAATTTAATTATAACAGATAGTTTCTAATTTTATCTCTCTTGCATTCATCTATTTCTAATGGTCACTCATTTTGTAATATTTCCATAAACTCCTTTTGTTCATTATGGAAACTTTCTCTTTCATTCTACAAGAATGTTTCTATTTCCTCTCTCCTGTTCGTTATAGAAACATTCTCTTGTATTTTGTATATATAGATCATTCATGATCATTGTTTAATAACACATTCATTATTTTGCCACAATATGGTATCAGAGCAAATTTCTGCCCTCTTCGAAAATCTTTAATTTCTTTTTTGAAATTATTAGTTCAAGATTTTCGAAGCTTTTTTGCCCCAAGTGTGTTCAAAATTTGCATTGTTTTTCCTCACCCACCCATCTAGGGTTTTGACCCTTCAGTTCAAGTCGGATTTTATTTTGATTGCAGATTCCTTATGGGTTTTTTGAGAGCTCAACTGGGTTGTCATCCGTTTTTTCTAGGTGCCTCGATTTTCGAGCCAGTGGATCCAGAATTTGATAGCATATTCTTGGTGGGTTTTTGCAGATCTCAACTGGGTCAGTCTCGCTTTTTTTTAGGTGCATCATTTTTTGTGCCTCGATTTTTGAGCCAATAGATTCAACTTGAGGCCATTGGCTGTACAATGGAGGAAGAGGACATGGTGGTCATTACTCTAAAAAGCCTACCATCATCCTATGAGCACTTTATTAAGACGCTCAACATTAATGCAACTAATGTTGACCTGAAGTTCTCAGATCTGTGCACCAAACTTCTGTAGTAGGATCGTTGGAGGTAACAGTTTGGTAGCAATGCTCCTTCGTCCTCCTCTGAACAAGCATTTTTAGCCCAATCCTTTCACAAGGACAAAGGCCCATCTCATTCATCAGCTGCGTCTCAGGATGGCTCCAGGAAGAACATTCGGTGCAACTACTGCCACAAATTTGGTCATATGCTTTGAGACTATAGGGCTCGCATTGCTTCTGATCAACGGAAGTAAGGCAGAACCTAGCCACAAGCCAATGTTGCAAAACATGCAGACCTCTCTGATCAACCCAAGGCTGCCTTTTACGCTTTTTAAAGACATGCAAATTTATATTTTTTTGAAGATAGATTGACCATTAAGGGAGGGTAATACAATAACAGATAGTTTCTAATTTTATCTCTCTTTCATCTATTTCTAATGGTCACTCTTTCTGTAATGTTTCCATAAACTCCTTTTGTTCGTTATGGAAACTTTCTCTTTCACTCTACAAGAATGTTTCTATTTCCTCTCTCCTGTTTGTTATAGAAACATTCTCTTGTATCTTGTATATATAGATCATTCATGATCATTGTTTAATAACACATTCATTATTTTACCACAATAGTGACGCGTGGCCATCGAGGAACCACCAAGCATGAGCATCCTTCTTATACTTGTCATGGAGAGCGGAAGCACTTTGACCATTGGAGACTACAAAATCAGCAAACTCACTTGTAATTAAATCCTCCATTTCCTGATTAGGGAAGAGTTTTATAAGTGCTTTCCTACACCCATCACTAACTTTTGTATCTTTGTATGGTGGCACCATTGGTTGTATAACAAGAATTTCATCGCTATCAAATTTGGGAATCAATGCAAATGCGAGAAGATGAAGTGGGGCGGTCATTTTGTTCCATCACTCAACACAAATTGTCTACACCTCTTTCAAAAAGGTTTCATTTTCTTAATCGTGGAGTCAATGCCATCGTATACCTCTCCCAAAATGGATGATTCATGTCGGTATAACAGATCATACTCATGATGGGCTCAGTGAATCTAAGAAGATATTCCACTTGTTCCCACCAAATGTCATCTAGGATCAGATACTTTACATTTGTTGCCGTTTCAATACTAGATTACCTCCATAGGGACCAATTTTGACTAATAACTATGCTAGCAAGTGGCTCTCGCACCTTCACAAGTCGCCTCAAGACAATTGTGTTAGGTGCAAATCGAGTCTCAACAACCTATTCATAAATTAAAATTAAATACAAAGGCATGCTCAAAATTTTAAAGATAAATCTATAGTTAAAGTGAAATTAAGAAGTTAAAAATTGAAGTGTTTCAATTGTTTTTAGCTACTCCAACTGTTAAAATGATCTAAAAATGTCCTGTGACATGTAATGGTTTTTGATAAATATTTGGATCTCTTCAGCCTCAACATGGATCTCTTTGATCCAATTTATTTTCCTACCCAACTTTTGTGGCATAAGGTTGAGAGAGTGCACAACACCATGTGTCCAAAATATGTGTTCAAACCATGTCTTAATCAACATGCCTGTAGGTTCACAATTCTTTGCATTGTCCGTTATTACTTGGATAACATTTTGACGATCCACATCCTAAATGCATTGTATAGGATGTTAGCAATAAATTGTGCATCCTTCATTTGTCCTTCACAATCCATTGCTTTCAAAAACATTGCTCCTTTAGGGCACACTGCAATCACATTGATTAATGGCTGATTTTTGGCATCCTTCCATCCATCAAAAATACTAGACACCCTTGTTTGTTTCCATGAATTTCTAATGGGAGCCAATAAATTGTCAATGCTTTTTGCGTCCTTTGCTAATAAGGTACTACACAACTTCTCATAACTTGGCCCCGTGTACTCTTATGGAGCCTGATTTACTTTTCTCAACATATCTTGGCAATATGGTGATCGTACAACATCAAATGGCAAACCGTTTGCATATAAACATCTTGCATCACTTTTATCTACAATCTTATTAGAATCATTCTTAAACGCTTTCTCTAATGCCCCCTTGCTTCTCTTCACATTAATAGGTTCTTCAATTCTACCCAAAAAATGGGTGGCTCTCTATTATGACAGCTGAAAAGTCACAATGAGATGGAGGAGGAAGCTTGCTTGATCCCCTTCCTTTCCTTAAAGGATAATTTTTTCCACAAGAAGCTCTTGCATTTGCTTCCCCTTGCTATTTGTTGAGGTGGAAGTCCATTATTATCCTTTCTCAGACATGCTTCGACACCCTGTTGCAGAATTGTACATAAATGGGCTTTCACACAATTGGACAAGCTTTTGTACCTCACATTACAAAAAGTGCACATCCAAACAGATATACCACCCCTTTTGATGCAGAGTGTGTGGTAGAGTGGTGGTAAAGTTCTCAAGAATGGTTATGATTTGAGTGGTTTTAGGCACTCCTAGCCTACTAGCCTCCAAGACTCCCAAATAGCTAATATGTCACAAACAACCCCAACACCTTCCAAATGACCAAGATTGTTGTCAAAGGTCTAAACAAGATGAATGAGGTAGAATTCAATCAGTTTTGGGTTCTTACACAATACCCAACACCCAATTTCCTAAATCTACCTACTAGGCCTAATTGCCCTTCTAGTAGGTCACCAGCGACAGTAAAGGGCAAATAACTTTGAAACTCTCCAAAGCACTAGGCAAACTTTTTACGTTTCCTGATACCCTTTTCACCATACTAGAACATACCAAAATCCAGACATTGGTTGTTTTGGACAATATTAATGATCTTCAGACTGTGCCCTGTTCCTAGCACAAAGTATGGTCAATTTACAAAGTAAGTGTGGGCTAAACTTACTCCTCAACCCCTAGACTTTCAGCAGTCTCATGTAATGGATGAAAACCAAGGAATATGAAGTTAATTTGGTCCTCAGACCTCTGCAAATAAGAAACCCCCAAATTGGTCTTCAACAAGCCCCTAAGGCCAGGGCTTTCTCAATGTATCCTCTCAAAACACTTCTAGACTTAACCAAAGGTTGATTCACCATACATTTACCATTTTAAGACTATCCAAGTCATAAAACATATATCTCCTTCAACTAGATTAATGGCTGCTGCTCCCAACTAAGCATTTCTTTCAAAATTTCTTCTTCAAACCTAGTGATCACCCTGTCAAATCAATGTCTCTTTAATGTATTATGTTAGGATAATAATGTACAAGTTAAATACACATCATTCCATGAGAATCAGTGAAAACATTCATGGAATGATGCCCTTACATTGGGATCTTGTCAAACTGTTATTGAAAAACAGTGACAAAAATGCAATCAGTTAGACAAATGGTCCTTCAAAGCATTCAACAGGGTTTGTAATGATGATATTAATGTCCCTATTAGAAACAATGATCTAACTTATAGAAACTTAAATCATGCAAATAACACAAGAAAAAGCCCAAAATTCTGAGATTTCATTGTATTTCTGAAACAGTCCGTACACACACTCCTTGTCTCTGCCATACAATGGCTTCTCCAACGTTATATGAACTCCTAATAACTTCCCCAACCACATTTGATCGGTTGGATGGGCTAGTTAAGCCTAAAACAAACTAAAACACCTTTCCCTCTAAAACTGTCCTAGCCGTTAGAATTCAAAAGTTAGAATTTCTGACTTTCATTTTATTGCTTATTTTATCAAATTAACTCTTCTAACTTTATGGATTTAATCTCAAATCACTCATAGGACCTAATTGACCTATCCCAACCAACTTTAGATCCCACTTGGCACTATTGGCCACCCTTACATTATTTTGGTCCTAAGTCCTTATCAGGACTTCTAGGACATTTAACATTTAAATCAAATTGATTGTTACAAATTGCCATTATAGGCTTCAAAAGCTCCCAATTAACCTTTAGGGATTCTTTAGATCTATTGACTCCACTTGGTTCCAAGGTGGACTTAGGTGTTTGGATAGGTGCTCCTGCACCACCTTTTACTTGTTCTGTCATTTGTACATATTTCCATAAAGGTGATTTTGGATTGGTTTTGGAGGTTGGAGAGCTAGCATTGGTTGTCATTATGCTATTAACAACAAATTCAACAACCAATTATTAAACAATAAATGTTAAATATTTGATTTAATATCAAATTTTAATCGATTAAATTTATATAATCTTATTAAAATAAAAGATTGAATACATGACCAAAATAGAGCTCTTGTCATCACCATCTATCAGTAGTTCCATACCACTACCACCTGACATAGTTTATGTCTATCCTTTACAGACACATTATAGCATACCATATAGTGCTTGAATGCACACAAAATACAACTACCCTATATAATTTATAGTAAATAAACTTTTTGAAGAAGCCCCCCGATTACAAAATGGGCAGTAGTTATAGATAAACAACTGCATTCAACTAACTGAAAAGGAGCATCAATAGAAGACCAGACCTATTTCATCGATTCATCCATTTCATGATAATCATCTGGCCCAAAAACTACTTTCTACTTTTCTTAGTTTGGCTTTGCGTCCACTTCTTTTTTCAGCTTCCAATGCTCCATTTCTTGAGTTGCAAGCGGTCTTTCAAGAATTCCCATACTTCTGTGGCCTCCTCGCATCTCTCATCCTTGTTCGAAGTAGTGCTCCACATCAAGAAAGGTTGAATAGGTGGTGTCTGTTCCCCATTTTTCCTCTATTTGCCCTCATGTTCCATAAAATGGACAACTTGTTCAACCATGGCAATCAAAGCTATTAAATCGCCACACCACTCTGGTTGGACGCATGATTTGACCACCTACAACACCTCCTCCTTGCTTCCAAGTTCAAGGGCCCAAGCCATGAACATAGACGCAATTTCTACGTAGGCTCTGTACTTGTGTTCCAATTTCAAGAATTCCTCTCCAAGCAACAGGGTGATAATTTCCCAAAACTTCGGGTTTCCAAAGTGAATGTGCCCTTCATACGCTTAATGGAAATTTCTCTAAGGTAGCATTGCTGCTGTTTTGTAGTAAGGAGGGTAAAGCTTTGTCTTGAAGAAAAGACAATGAAAATAATCTACAAGCGTTTGATGAAAAGACCACACCTCAATCAAACCTTGTGTGCCAGCCGATCATATCATCATGAATGCCTATTAATTTGGTGTACACGAGTGTGCCACCACCTTCCAATGTATACCTTGGAAAAGGCAAACTGAAAATCAGTCTTTTTCAAAAATGATGACACAACAATCACCAAAACGTATACCTTTGCTTGATTACACAACTCGCAAATCATTATTCATGACACCGCTGCCTTTTCCATTTCAATTTGAACTTAAATTAAAGCTATAGTGGGGGGTAGTGGAGTTAATCGCATGAATTTAAAACTCTAAGGTCATCAAAGATTCCTCCAAGATTTTGGAACGACAGAGCGCATTTGGATAGTGTATTTGCAAATTATTTCCTTCCCTCAAGATATGTGTGACCTTGAAATTTTTGAAATGCTCCAATTTTTGCTTAATGATTTTCACGATTTTTTCAATCTTCCAGGGATGTACTTTACCTTCTGCCACGGTGTTAATAATGATTTGTGAATCACCTTCCAAGTGCAACTGGTCCACCTCAATCTTTTGAGCAAGTTCTACCACCAAGAGTGTTGCTTTTGCTTCCACATCATTATTCGTCCCATCTTCTAGCCTACTTGTAGCCATTGCCACTATATTCCCACATATCACATGCCGCAATAGCTGCCCTTGATGGGCCAATATTACCTTTTAAAGCAACATTTAAATTGATTTTAGTTCATCCTCTTTCTGGTTTCTCCATTTGACCTTTGGCCACACCATATTGCCAGGATTAACCCGTGAGAGCCCATAAACAGGCGGGATTTTGAGGGAAGGCCGCAATTTTTGCAAGGAAGCATCATACAAGCTGAAAGGATATTTAGCAGGATTCTGGTTTGTGATTGTTGTATTGACAAGCTCCGATATTGAATTTTTAATTCTGACACAAATTCTTTCTACCTTCTCAGCCTTCCCTTGAAATATCCTACGATTGCTGCTCCTTCCACAATTCTCATATGACCGAAGAGGGCAGATTTGCCATATACATGCAAAAGTTGATTTGAAGGAGACTCTGTGCCAACTTTGAAACATTTGCACTAGTGTTTGATACTCTAATTTAGTTCGTTCAGAATAAAGTGCCAGCACCGAGAAGAAAACTTACAATGTAGGAGCATGTGATCAACACTCTCCTTCACTTCACCGCTAAAGGAACACTAGAAGTGGCCATTAAATCCCAGCCTCATGAGCCTTTCTCCTCAGAGAATTTAATTCTTCAAAGCCAGCCAAGCAAATGATCCGAATTTAGGCAAACAAACTTGTTCCAGATTAGATGATGCAGCCAGTGTTCTTCATCCAGTGCATTTTCCAAGAGCTTGTAGCCAATTTTAACTGAGTACTCCCCTTGTTTGGAGCCACACCAAATAAGTTCGTCCTCTCCCCTTGAGAAGAGGAAATGTCTGCTAGTCATCAACTTCTTGAGTAGATCAATATCATTTTGATTAAGATTCAACTCATCACAAATTTTCCAGCGCCAATTAGAATAGGAGCCATCACCCACTCTGACTATGTAGTCTGTAACTTTCTTCTCCCAAGAAGCTTCAGTGGTTTTTTTAATTTCTTCCCCCAAGAATCTTCTTCTAATACTGGGAGGCCTTCCCAAGAGTCATCCTAGTTAGCTTTCATCCCATCCCCAAATTTCCATGTGAGATGGCCTATGATAACATGTCTGCAATCCAGCAAAAAATTCCAAATAGCCGAACCTCTAAGTGGAACTTTGATGGAGAGGATCCTTTCCTTATCCCAACTGTCTAAATATTTGTGTCTAAGTATTTTGGCCTATTTTTGATCTGCACACTTGTAAGTAATTTGGCCCCTAAAGCTTCATTTAAAAGACTCCATTTACGCAGCTCAGCACCCCTAGCATTTTTGGGCCTGTAAATTTTATCCCAAGGATAAAGTGGAATTTTGTCTTGGTCCCTACTTCCATTCCAAAAGAACTTATGCATTTTCTTTTCAATAAGGTTTAGGAAATTAATAGGGATCTTCAAACAAGTCATTGAATAGATGGGAATGGAAGAGATCACCGCCTTTAACAATAAAATTCTGCCCGCCAATGAAAGCCATCAGCTCTTCCACCCTTCCTACCAATTGAAATAACAATCCACCAATTTTCTCCATAAATGAGAGTGATTTGCCCCACCAAAAAGGGGAATGCCAAGGAATTTCCCTGGTAGAGAGCCCAACTTGATGTTCAAGATTCTACAAATATCCCTTTGTTTCTTAGGTTTGGTGTTAAAGAAAAATATTTCCGACTTTTGCCAGTTAAGTATCTGTCCAGAAACCTCACAATATCTATCTAGTGTGGCCTTCATGTATCTAGCTTCTCTTGAAGTAGCCTCTTCCAATAGTAGGGTGTCATCAAGAAATTGTTGATGAGTGGAGGCCTCAATCCCTATAGCAATTTTGACACCATCCAACCTTCCCAAAAACTCTTCCATAATAATAAACAAGAAAGGAGGCAGAGGGTCTCCTTGACAGATTCCCCTAGAAGATTCAAAAAGGCCTTAAGAGCTTCCATTAATGAGAACAAAAAATCTCGGTTTAGAAATTCAACTTTTAATCCATGCAATCTAGTCATTGTGGAAACAAAATGCTTTAAGAACTTTATGAAGGAAGACCCGATCAACCTGGTCATAAGCCTTCCTAATGTCTAATTTCACAAGCATTCTGCCTGTGTTTTCTTTCTTTATAGAGTGAACAACTTCATGAGCAACAGTGATTCCTTCATAAATGGATCTACCTAGTACAAACCCACTTTGTTCATCTGAAATAATATGTCCTTGAAGCTTTTTTAACCCATTAGCAATGACTTTGGAAATCACATTACACAATGAGATAGGTCTAAAATCATTGAAGGTGGAAACCACTTCTTTTTTTGGAATCAAAGCAATGAAAGAGTTCAAATTCCTACAGATATATGCCTCAACCCATGATTCTACCACAAGCAAAGGGTCATCCTTACTGGTCTCCCAAATTTTTGAAAGAAAATAGCAAAGAAGCTGTTAGGGCTAAGTGCGCGGTCGCCCCCTAAAGAGAAAAGAGCACACTTGACCTTCCCCAATTCAATGAGCTTAAGGAGTAGATTGTTTTGATAATGGGCAATAATCCGAGGGATGACAGTAGAAATTTCTTGATCAACCTCACCATCTGAATTGTTTGACAAGCTCAAAAGGGAAGAAAAGAATCTTACCGTTTCCTTATTCATATCATCCCTATTGGTCAATAGGATTCCATCCCCATCTTGAATCTTTGAAGTTCTGTTCTTTGACCTCCTAGCTTTGACAAAGGACTGGAAGAACTTCGTGTTCTTATCGCATGTTTCCAGCCAACATTCCCTAGAGTTTTGCTTCCAAAAAATTTCCTCTTTAGCCAGGATCTCAGAGTATTCTTGTAAAAGATCCTTCTCCTCAGGGAAATCCATATCTGTCATACTGCTTGAGATGACACGAGAATTTGGCACCTCAAGCTCCTCTTCAATCCTAGCTTTCTCCATAGATATTCTTAAAACACCTTTTATTCCACTTCTTCAAAATTTCCTTGAGAAACTTTAACTTCTTAAAGCCTTCTTACCTTGAAATAATGGGGCATTCCTCTACCAAGCCTTGATTAAACCAGGAATGCAAGGGTCATGAAGCCACATCAATTCGAACTTAAAAGGCAATATGATTGGAGCAAAGTATACTTGAAAGTGAAGAGCAATCGCAAAGTGGTCCAATCTAGAAAAAAGGAGAATTTGAGCTTCAAAGACATAGGGAAAGATCCCCAACCGCCAGCATAAAAGAAGTCAAGCTTCTCAGCAATATTAGCAAAGTCTTTCCTCTTGTTTTTTAAGGTAAAATTACCATTCTTTGGGTTGATTTCCACTAGACTATTGGAACTGATAAAGGATTGAAAGTCCTAGTGTATGGCGCCTAATTTGTTGTAACCCCCTCTCTTGTCAGTCAAAACTAGTGTTGCATTGAAATCACCACTAAGTATGATTAGTGAAGGACTAATCTTTCAGATGTAGCCTCCTAAAAATTCCCAAAGAGCATGCTTATGATTGGTACCTGTTGGCCCATAAACATTGATGAAGAAAATCTCTTTGTTGTCTCTAAAAGAAGTCACTTTGATAATTTGCGAAATTGGTCCTTTGTTGATCTCAATGGCATTTCCAATATCTGGATTCTACAAAAAAACTAATCCCCCTGAGGCACCAATTGCTTCAACACACCAGCCATTCCATTTTTTCCATTTCTTCATCAAAATATTGAATTCCTCCTGATTTAGTTTAGTTTCTTGTAGTAAAATGAAGTCAAGGCGTTCATGATCAAAACAAGTTTTGATCATCCGCCTTTTGTTAGAGGCATTGCAGTCTCTGACATTCCATGTAATGGACTTCACGGCTCCTTAGGAAGGGAAAAACTCTTCCTGGATCTGAGTTTGCTTTGCCCTTTGGCAGTGCCTGCAACTTCCAATAGAACCTTGATTGGTTTTCTCCCCCTTATCCTTTTCTCTCCAACCTTCACTTTCTTTTTCTTGGTCAAAGTTTGACAAACCGTTTGTTTTTCCAAAATGTCTTCTTCATGCTCAAAGTCAGAGATGAAATCTTTATCTGAAATGTCCTTGTTTTCTTCGAAATGGTCATGATTTGGGGTAACTGGACTTGTTCCACTAGGTGCACTAAGGATTGCCTTCGAGTCAATTTGTTTGTCCAAAGATGGCCAACACTCCAAGGGTGTAGAAGGTGGCATTGTAGTTTCACTATTCTCCAAAGTGAAATATTCACCGTGGTTGTTAAGACTCCACAAGTTCCCCAATTGAAAAGGGGGAAGAAGAGAAGGAAATACTTTTGAATCAATAGATACCTGCAAACATGGTGGGCTTACATCCATTCGTGGGGAAACAATACCAAAAGAAAAATCCACAATGTTCTCCATTATAGGGACAAAAACTCCAATATTGGTAACAAAATGTACACTTGCACCACCAACCTCCTTGCTGGAACAAGCTTTGTTATCCATCTCTAATTTTGCAGCCTTGGGGGTCAATATTACTTGCTCAACCTCAAGCCCATTAGAAAGGTAGGCCTGACACATCTTGCACCATAGGGCCAAAACCCAAAAGAGGGGCATTACTTCATCCCCACACATCGTTCCCCTCATTGTTGTTGGAAATCCCTTTATCCTATCCGAGTTGACACTCGATTTGCCTTTCGGATTCTCGGAGCATTCAAGTTCTATGTGCCCAAAAGCTTTGCACGATTTACATCTTTCCACCGACTCTTCAACTTGAATCGATTGAATCTAAACCCCAACATTCATACTAAGCTCCATTTTTGTGGGAAGAGGTGGAAAAAGTTTCCTATTGAGACAAATCCTTAAGTACATGCTAAAATCTTTATTAGCCACACCTTCCACCTCCCTAATAAAGATGCCCAATTTGTTACCTATTAACTTGAGAGTGTCCATATCCCAATACTCAGAGGGGAAATTGTACAACCGAATCCACATTGGGACCTCCTCAATCTCTACTTTGAGAGAATTAAATTTTGGCTCCCAATCTTTGAGATAAACCCTAAGACTCCCATCATATATGGACCATTGTTAAAAATCCAATCCTTGGCCTAAGCCATGTCACATGACAAAGTAGAAGGCATTTGGAAAGGTTTTAAGCTCCACTTTACAAGGCCATACCTCCTTACACAATTTCCTGACCCTTTCCAGGGTGGGCCATTCCCTAGCCCACTTTATGAAAAGGCCTTATCTTTTAACCAACAAACTACATCATTCTAGCCCAAAAGGTCAATGATAACAAAGAAAGCCCTACTTCTACCATTGTGATAGTGTACCTACGAAGGGCTCGCATTTAAGGGCTTGTCCCATGGTTGCCATGCTTTTTTCTCCAATTTTTAGGGCATGGTTTCAAAGGCTCACCATGTGGTTTCCACACCTCTAGATTTTTCCAATCCCCATTTTTATTTTCCAAGATTTTGTGTGATGTGCCCTTTTCTGGAATAGAATTTAATAATAATAGGGGTCAAATTATAAGATTAAATAAATAATTAAATATAATTATAATTATAATATAAACACATTATTATAATTATAATTAAATTGATAAAATGAATTTTAATATATATATATATATACCTAGATAATTGAATATTAAGATTTTATTAGATAATGATAGTAATTCAAATATTAAAATTAATAATAACAAAATATAATTTTTACAATAGTAAATAAATGATGAATAATAGTTAAATAAATAATAGAAAAGAATGATATAATATAATCCTAAACTAAGCTCATAGCACTATTTATTGCGCATTCAAATACAAAACATGATGTGCTTGAGTCATACTACCGTCCGGATTTAATGCACAGGGACTCATCATAGAGGAAAGAGAAATATGGGGTTGATGATTTCGTTGCAAGTAGAGGCATTGTTATGCAGGGCTCTTTTCCATATTTGGCGTGAAGACATTTCTTGGTGCAACCCGTGAGAACTTGAACTAGTGCAAGAGCATTCTTAGACTCTTGAGACTATAAGCTACTGAATGATAAAGTCTAGGGATGATTTGAGAATTGAGCAACTCTCATTCTGTTTTCCTAAGTTTACTTCGTGGGCTAATATTGCTCATGGTTACAAGAACATCAATTCTTTTTACTAGCAGATTTCAATGCTAGGCCTGAAGAGATCAAGTTAGGTAAGAGTTTTGTTTGCCATTAAGAAAGCAGAGATAATTATAAGAGTAATTATTATTATAGCAACAAGATTAGTAATGTGATGTAATTAATAAATAAGGAAGAGATATGATTGAAGGAATGCTTCACGTGGGGTTTTGGCCTTGGGAAAGGACACACCTCTTCCTCTATAAGGCAGAGATATATGTATCAAATATATATTCTTTTCTAGGGAGGCACCATTCGATCAAGCATAGAATATTCCTTTTATCTAACATTCTCTGATTGGGATAAAAATTCAATGTCTGGATTACCATAGTATAAACTTTCAATATCAAATCATTAGCTACAGCAAGAAGCATTGAACCAATTGGCTGGTCATATTCCAATTAGTGTAATCTATCTATCTATCTATCTATCTATCTATCTATACAATCTCCATATATAGAGAGCGAGCCTTGTCATAGTAACATTGGTATGATCTGAACAACCACCACAACAACATTTCTACAAGTCATTCAATCCATACATGTGTAGATCATTATCTATCCCTTTCTAGCCGCAGATCGATTTATCATATTAGAAGATCAAAGACTATTATCGATTGGATGACGTAGCAGATATAGTGGCCTATATACATTCCTGATATAAAGAGCAACATGGTATTAGAATTCTCAGATGCTATACAACAACTGATATTGTAAATTGAAGAGGCCCTCTTGCAATTGAATCAGTCTAAAACACCAACAACCGAACATGGACATTACAGTGGTATTAAAGCATAATCTTGCTATCCTGTGGGAATAGTTAATGCAAACCTATTAAAGAAAAGGGAGTAAAGCCAAGGTGAATGAACAATTAGCCAATGAAATGAGAGCTTTCATAGAACAAACTAATCAAACACTTATTAGCCAAATGGAAAAATCAAACCAAATACTCCTCCAGGCTTTGCAAAATATGGGGCATTCAATTAGTAACCTTAAAAATAATTCTTGAAATGGGAGAGACATAAGTTCTAACCATTTGGAGAATAATAATGGATCATCAACATCTAAGGTACCCAAGCCACCTTTCCTACATAGGGAAGATATACCTTAGGAGGAAGAAGGAATAGATCAGCCTACAAATAGTATTGTAGACAATGCTAGAGCCTACGCAAGCCTTGAGCCAAAAATCAGAGAACTCATAACATTTAGAGAATTTTGTGAAGACCAAAAGCATGAGATGCCAAGAAGAGCAAGGTTACACCCAAATGAGGATTTAAAACATAAAGTGAATAAAGTAACACTTCCAAATCTCGATGGATGGAGGAAAGATACAGCTAATTCTTGGCTACAAAAATTGAATAGTTATCTCACCCTTAGCCCAATGAATTAAGAGGATGCACTCCAATTTGCTATCCTCTATTTAGAAGGATTGGCACATGAATGGTGGTACCATGGGATCTGTACCCAAGGCCATCAAAATATCACCTCCTATGAAGAGTTTTTGCAAAAACTTATTAGAAGGTTCGATAGAAAGCACTCCAAAGATGACTTTAAAGTTTAAAATGCTAATTCAAATCAAGCAACAAGGAACAGTCGAAGGTTATTTTGCTGAATTCCAAAAACTCTTTGTTCGAGTTTCAAGGATAGATGATGACAAACTTACGTATTTGTGGAAGGGTTAAGAGATTCACTTAAGGGAATGGTAAGTGTCCTCAAACCCACATGCCTTGAAGATGCCATTGAAACAACTTTGAGGCTAGAAGTTTTGTCAACAAGTAATAGACCCTCAAGCAACCATACCAAAAATTCCATGGTAAGGATGAAAGGCATAAGAAGGAATTCCCAAAAAGAAAATGCTTCCATTGTGATGAGTATTTGAACACAGACATGTATGTCAAGATGAGAATGCCCAAAAACAACGAGGAGACCTAAGAAGGAAGAAGTTATGTTTTAGATGCATAGAACCTTGGGAACTAGGTTGCAAGTGTAGGAAAAGGAGTCAAGTCCATAGAATAGAAGCGGAACTTAATGAAGAAAAAGAAGGCACATCACAGAAGAAAATAAGCTATGATAAAGGGGATCTCAACAACATTCAGTAAAAGAATGGAGTGGAAAACCAATGGAGCTTTGAGGAGGTTCAACCCTAGTTGTGACAACAATTTGGAAGATTGTTTTAATCGATAATATAGAAATAATATTTAACCTATTTATGTAGTCTACAATGTAATTTTGATTATTATTAACATTTAAGATATGATTTAATTGAGGGTGAAAACAGCTGCAATTAAGGGAGAATCGCTATAAGGGCACCTTACTGCACTACAATTAAGAGAGAACTGATAAGGGCACCCTATTGCTAGCACCATCCCAAGGCTGCAATTAAGGGAGAATTGCGAAGGGCACCCTATTACAGTGGTAGTTAAGGGAGAATCACTATAAGGGCACTCTACTTCATATTGATTAAGGGAGAACCGCTGAGGGCACCCTATTGTTTTAGCACCTTTCCAAGGCTGTAATTAAGGGAGAATCGCAAAAGGCACCCTATTGCAATGGTAGTTAAGGGAGAACCGCTAAGGGCCTATTGTAAAATTAGATAAGAGAGAACTGCTAAGGGCACCCTATTGCAGTAGCAGTTAAAGGAGAACTGTTATAAGGGCACCCTACTGTGTTGTGATTAAGGGAGAACCGCTAAGGGAACCCTATTGTTAGCACTTTTCCAAGGCTACAATTATGGGAAAATCGTGAAGGGCACATATTGCAGTGGTAGTTAAGGGAGAACTGCTATAAGGGCACTCTATTGCGCTGTGATCAAGGGAGAACCGCTAAGGGCACCTTATTACAGAAGTAGACAAGGGAGAACTGTTAAAGGCACCCTATTGGAGTGACAATTAAGGGAGAACCACTATAAGGGCATCCTACTGCCTGTGATTAAGGGAGAACCGCTAAGGGCACCCTATTGAACAGGTAGTTGAGAGAGAACTGCTAAGGGCACCCTATTATGACAGTAATTAAAGGAGAACCGCAATTAGGGCACCCAACTGTGCTGTGATTAAGGGAGAATTGCTAAGGGCATCCTATTACAAGGCTGAGATTACATATTTCTAAGGGACTATTAAAGGCAAGAAGGTATCAGAGTTGCACAATAGAAGAAACTCAACATTAAACTGGCATTGCTTGAGGACAAGCAATTTTGGGAAGGGTAGACTGTGATGTCCCCTTTTCTAAGATAGAGTTTTATAATAATAGGGTTAAAATTATAAGATTAAATAAATAAAAATAAAATATAATTATAATTATAATAATAAAACATACATGATTATAATTATAATTATAATTAAACTAATAAAACAAATTTATATATATATATATATATATAAAATTTAATATATGATTATATATATATAAAATTTAATATATGATTATATATATATAAAATTTAATATATGATTATATATATATATACCTAGATAATTAAATATTAAGATTTTATTAAATAATGGTAGTAATTGAAATATTACAATATAAAAAATAATAATAATAAACTATAATTTTTATAATAGTAAATAGATGATGAATATTAGCTAAATAAATAATAGAAAAGAATGATATAATATAATCCTAAACTAAGCTCATAGCACTATATATTGTGCATTCAAATATAAAACATGATGTGCTCGAGTCATACTGCCGTCAGGATTTAATGCACAGGGACTCATCATAGAGGAAAGAGAAATATGGGGTAGATGATTCTGTTGCAAGCAGAGACACACATGGTTCTTTTCCATATCTGGTGTGAAGACATTTCTTGGTGCAACCCGTGAGAACTTGAACTGGTGCAAGGGCATTCTTAGACTCTTGAGACTATAAGCTGCTGAATGATAATGTCTATGGATGATTTGAGAATTGAGCAACTCTCATTCTGTTTTCCTAAGCTTAGTTTGTGGCTAATATTGCTCATGGTTACAAGAACATCAATTCTTTTTGCTAGCAGATTTGAACGCTAGGCCTGAAGAGATCGAGTTAGGTAAGAGTTCTGTTTGCTGTTAAGAAAGCAGAGATAATTATAAGAGTGATTATTATTATAGCAACAAGATTAGTAATATGATATAACTAATAAATAAGGAAGAGATGCGATTGAAGGAATGCTTCACGTGGGGTTTTGGCCCTGGGAAAGGACATGTATCAAATAGATATTCTTTTCTAGGGAGGCACCATTTGATCAAGTATAGAATAATAAATATTGCTTTATATCTAACATTCTCCGTTTGGTATAAAACTTCAATGCCCAGATTAACACTGTATAAACTTTCAATATCAAATCATTAGCTACAGCAGGAAGCACTGAACCAATTGCCTCGTCATATTCCAATCAGTGTATTAAACACACACACACACACAATCTCCATATATAGAGAGTGAGCCTTGTCACAGAATATTGGCATGATCTGAACAACCACCATAACAACGTTTCTACAAGTTGTTCAATCCATACATGTGCAGATCGTTATCTATCCCTCTGTAGCTGCAGATCGATTTATCATATCGGAAGATCAAAGATTATCATTGATTGGACGACGTAGCAGATATAGTGGCCTATATACATTCCTGATATAAAGAGCAACATGGTATTAGAATTCTCAGATGCTATACAACAGCTGATATTGTAAATTGAAGAAGCCCTCTTGCAATTGAATCAGTCTAAAACACCAAGATCTGAACAGGGACACTGCATTTTGGATTAGCCAAATCCATTCTGGGGTTTTTGGAGAGACTCTTCTTTTCTACGCTGCGTTCTGTCCAGTGGCCATCCATTTGTGTTCCTAGATGGTGACCAACCCAATCTTGTTTTGGTCTTTAAACTAGGAGCTTGACTGCAATCTATCCATGCCCTACCATGCTGTTGTCTCCCTCCAATGTCACGCCATTGCCCATGTCCTCTTTCCACACACACACACACACACACACACACATATCTAGATTTAATTTCAAAAATTAATTAATATAGGCATTGGCATGCAGTGCAGCGGTTGCTGCTTCTCTTTGTAATAGAAAGATCTTGTGTTTGATTCCCGAAATGGGAGCTTAAATAAACTTAATATAAAAAAATTAATTAATATAAATTATAATTATAAATTATAAATATATATTTTAAATAACATAAACAAATTTATTATTTATAGTTATAGTATATTACTATTTATTTAATCTATTAATCATAATATAATAATTTAATCTATATTTATTATTTTTAATTTTACTATTTATAGCTTAATAAATATTAAATTGTTATTAATATACATTGTAAATTAAGAAGCATAATATTAAGTTTTATAAGTAATATGAATTAAGACTCAAATTATTAACTATATTATTAAATTAATATAGGGTTTGACTAAATTTTTATGAAACAATTTATTGTGTCGTATATATTCTTGAGAATAAATGTAATTAAGCAGATTATAAACTTTTTGAGGGTAAATTCTAGGTTTGATTTGTGTTTTTAAGGACAAATAATATTAAATGTTTGGACTTGCCAAAAAAAAAACACCATTCACGGCTTCAAAAGCATCGTCCATCCTGCAAATGTCTTTCACCATCTTGCAATGCTTGTGCAAAATGTATGCTTGCGTTTTTACCTAAAAGGCATCCTGCTTGTGTTATTGATGAAGGGTGCTCCCCCCTAATACCACAAACACATAACAGATATAGAGAAACAACAACAATAATATGCAAGAACAGAAAATTGGCTTCTTATTATCTCCACAAATGTGGAATTGCAAACTTTCAGAATTACAATATGCAAAGCCACATGGGCATTCCCTTACAATATTCTGTAGGACAAAGCCTCGAATCAATACCCAGATCTACTACCCAGAACTATTCTGAACTGCCTAAGACAATAATACAGCCTTCCTTATATAGGCAATTTTCCACCGCCTGGGAAGGTTCCAGAATTTTAGCCAATAAGGCCGACCAAACTTAGAATTATTTTATTTTACATTTTATTACATCATAGTCGGCTCAAGATAACCTTTGAAACCCGAACAGAAATTTTGAAGAAAATTATTTTTCGCCATTTCAGGTGGCCCAACTTCCGAAGACCATAAGTCATCACCAGTTGACCCGATCGGCTATTATAACCCCATTTCGGAAACGCCACGAAGCGCTCTACAGGCTTGACCCGCGCAAGCGCCCGTCACCCAAATTTTCGACCTCATCCGGGGCCTCTAAAGCCTTCAAAACTAAGTTCAAAGTTTCTGTACCCTGCTGCCAAAACCGAAAATCTTCAATATCTTCCAATATACACTTGATCTGGCAATGAAACTTTACTGGCAGACTTATATGACCAAAATGAACCTCCAAGAAAGAAATCAGATCATTCTGAGCACATACGAAAATTACCAAAAATAGTAACTTTCCATAAATAGCAGCTCTGCACAAAATAGCCCTTATTGAATAAAAACATAAATATTTTTGGGTGATGCAAGATTGCTCTTACACCCAGGATGCTCCTGCATCAGACACCCGGGGTAATTTGAGAAGTGACCCTGTCACGACTCAGGTGTGCAGAGGAAAACCAAGACGGTTAACCTCCTCCTTTGTTAGCCATGATGAATCTTCAACAGGTCGTCCTTTCCACTTGACCAGATATTCTTCATATGTCCTGTTCCTCGTGCTTCTGCCAACACGACTATCCAGTATATCTTCAATCTCCTTAGTGTCTGAACTAGTTGCTGGAATACTCCACTGTGCCGCTATGATCTCGTCTTCAACACCTCCCTCATGATACTCTGTCAGATCTGAAATGTTAAACACTGGTGAAATATTTAGCTCGGTAGGCAATTCTACCTCATATGCGTTTCCTGAATCATGTTTCTTCAATATCCTGCATGGTCCAAACTTCTTCATTTTCAGCTTGTTATATGTACCAACTGGAAACCGCTCCTTCCGCAAATGAACCATGACCTCATCACCAACCTGAAATTCCTTATACCTCCTTTTCTCATCTGCCTTAGCCTTATACTGTGCGTTCATCTTGGTAATATGCTTCCTCACCTCCCCATGGATGTTCTTCAAGTGTTCTGCAAAATCCTCAGCTTCAGCACTACTTATTTCTCCTTTATCTATGTTCCTCAATTCAGATGCATTTCTTGGACTACTTCCATATACAATTTGGAATGGTGATTTACCAGTGCTCCTGTTGACAGAATTATTGTATGCAAATTCTGCTTGTGGTAAAATCAAATCCCATCCCGTTGGCTTATCTCCAACCAAACATCTCAGCAAATTTCCCAAACTCCTATTCACCACCTCTGTCTGTCCATCAGTCTGTAGATGATGTGATGAACTGAACTTCAAATCTGTCTTCAACTTCTTCCACAATGTACGCCAGAAATATCCAACAAACTTAGTGTCCCGATCTGAAACTATGGTCCTTGGCAAACCATGAAGTCTCACTACCTCTCTGAAAAACAATTCTGCTACATGAACAGCATCATTAGTCTTCTTGCAGGGAATGAAATGCGCCATCTTTGAAAATCGGTCAACTACTACAAAAATTGAATCATGTCCCCGCTGTGTCCTCGGTAAACCAAGAACAAAGTCCATACTGATATCCTCCCAAGGCTTCTCTGGTATAGGTAATGGCTGATACAACCCTGTATTCTGCTTCACTCCTTTCGCCATCTGACATACTCTGCAACTCTGTACAAACTTCTTCTCATCTTGCTGCAATTGTGGCCAATAATAATTCTCACCAACCAAAGCAAGGGTTTTATCACGACCAAAATGTCCAGCCAATCCTCCACTATGCTTCTCCTTGATGAGATTCTCCCTCATAGAACTTCGTGGAATGCACAACTGACTCCCTCTGAATAACATATCATCTTGGATGATAAAATCCAGCCATTTCGTCCTGTCTAGAGTAACAGGTTCTGTACAAGCCTTCCAAGCTTCACCAAAATCAGGATCCTCTGGATACAAATTCTTGAGTTCCTTGAACCCAACCACTTCAATCTGCATTTCTGTCAGCAATAGTTGCCTTCTGCTAAGAGCATCTGCAACCCTATTAGACTTTCCACTCCTGTGTTTCAAAACAAATGTATAACTCTGCAAAAACTCAACCCATTTCAAATGCCTTTGATTCAATTTTCCTTGACTATTCAAATATTGCAAAGCTTGATGATCAGTATACAAAACAAACTCCTTAGGAAGCAGATAGTGCCTCCACTTTTTCAATGCCTGAACTATAGCATAAAATTCCTGATCATAAACAGAATATTTTCTCTTGGCATCATTTAATTTCTCACTGAAATAAGCAACAGGTTTACCTTCTTGGCTCATAACAGCTCCTATCGCAGTACCACTAGCATCACAATCTACTTGAAACACCTTATTAAAATCTGGAAGTGCTAAAACAGGTTGTTCTGTAACTTTTTGTTTCAATAATTGAAAACTCTTTTCTGCCCCATTAGTCCACTTAAACTCTTTTCTATCCCCTCTCATTGTTTCAGTCAAGGGTCCACAAATACTGCTAAAATTTCTGATAAACTTTCTGTAAAAGCTAGCTAGACCATGAAAAGATCTTACCTCAGTAGCACTCCTTGGAGTAGGCCATTCAAGGATAGCCTGTACCTTCTCTGGGTCCATTTTTAGACCTTCTGCTGAAACTACAAATCCCAAATACACTAACTCTTTCTTCACAAAACTGCACTTCTTCAAATTAATCAACAATTTCTCTTTTCTCAACTTCTCAAATACCATACGAATATGCATCATATGCTCATCCAATGTCTTACTAAAGATCAAAATATCATCTAGGTAAACAATGACAAACTTACCCAGAAATTCTTTCAGAACCTCGTTCATGAGCCGCATGAAAGTGCTCGGTGCATTGGTTAGCCCAAAAGGCATGACTAACCACTCATATAGTCCTTCCTTTGTCTTGAAGGCAGTCTTCCATTCATCTCCTTCTCTGATCCGAATCTGATGATATCCACTCTTCAGATCTATCTTTGAGAAATACACAGCTCCACTCAAACAGTCCATAATATCATCCATTCGTGGCAATGGAAACCTGTACTTGATTGTGATCTTGTTTATTGCCCTGGAATCTGTACACATCCTCCATTCTCCATTCTTCTTTGGTGCTAATACTGCTGGTACAGCACAGGGACTCAGACTCTCACGGATTAATCCTTTCTGTAACAGTTCATGTACTTGTCTGTTCAACTCCTCACTTTCTGCAGGTGTCATTCTGTGTGCTGCCTTATTCGGCAAACTCGCTCCTGGGATCAAATCCATCTGATGACTGATCTTCCTGACTGGTGGTAATCCATCAGGCACGTTATCGGATACAATATCCTGAAACTCATTCAACAAATCTGCAACTTCTATAGGAACATCTTCTACTTCCTCTTTACCAGCTTTTGGGATTAAAGCAAAACATACATGCTCGTGCCTCATACCATCTAGGAAATTTCTTCCATCAACAAAAGTTATCCTTGCATTACCACATACCTTTTCTGCAGTCTCCTTCAATGGTTTTAGCTTATGTCGCACTCCATCCTTTGTCAGGGAATAGGTATTCGCACGACCATCATGTACAGCACATCTGTCAAACTGCCATGGTCTACCCAACAACATATGACATGCATCCATAGATATGATATCACACAATACCTCATCTTGGTATCCGCCAATCTTGAACTTCACTAGGCATTGTTCATTGACCATGACCTTGTGGTCATCCTGTACCCAGGCAATCTGATATGGATGTGGGTGTTTCTGTCTCTTGAGCTTCAACTTTGTCACCATCTCTTCTGACACCAAATTGTCAGTGCTTCCACTATCAATAATCACATCACAACATTTACCTTCGCACTTGCACCTGGTGTGAAACAGGCTCCTTCTTTGCTCAGGTTCATTCTCACCACTCAACAGGACTCTTCTGTTAATCAACGTTTCCCCTCTTTCAGCATCTTCAGAATTTGATGATCTGGCATCTTCATCTACATGTGCAACTCTGGCCTGGCCTTCATTTCTCCTGTCTGTTCTTCCTTGGCGCTGAGGGCATTCAAATGCCCTATGACCTTCTTCTCCACAGTGAAAACATGTTCCACGGAAGCCACCTCTTCCAGATCCTTGTCCTCTTCCTCTTCCTCTCTGATCTCTATTATTCTGATCTTGGAAACGATTGGAATTATTTCCTCGCTGATTCTGACTGCTACTGGCCTCATCCTTCTTTTTCGTATCTTCATTCCGGCCACCATATGACCGTCCACCAGATCGTCCACCACGACCTCTTCCGTTTTGTCTGCTCTCAAACTTCTTGTTCAGCTTTTCCTCTACTTTTAGGGCAAACTGGTATGCCTCTTCAATACTGTTCATTCGAACCAGATTCAGCTCCTCCTGAATGCTTGGCCTTAACCCATTAAGGTATCGGGCAACTTTCTCCTTATCAGCTTCTGCATGGCCTGTTCTGATGAGAAGTCGGTAAAACTCCTCTGTATACTCCTGAACAGATCTTCCTGCTTGCTTCAAACTCTGCATTTTCTTCAGTAGGTCAAGCTCATAATCAACAGGAATGAACTGTCGCTTCAATTTATCCACCATCCGATCCCATCTTGTGATTTTATCTTTCCCTCTTCTATTTCGCTCTAATTGAATTTCTTGCCACCAGATCTTCGCATGACCTTTCAATCTGGCATTCGCAAATTTGACCCTATCAGGATCCTCAACATCTTCGTACTCAAAATATTCCTCACATTCATTGATCCAGTCGATCAATTCCTCTGGGTTAAGATTTCCAGAAAATGTAGGAACCTCAATCTTAGGTCTTTTCCCAATCTTGGAAATCGCCCGAAAAAGTCTTTCTTCCTCTTGGTTCACAATTTCAGCTTCTCCTTCTTGATATTCTTCTTCGGCTTCATCCTCGCTTTCGTCTCTGACATTAAGATTCATTCCTCTACGAATCTCTTCTTGTAATGCTCGCACTTGTCTCTGCAGCTCTCTAACCTCAGGTGTTACAACACCGGCTCTTCCGCCACGTTCGCTTCGTGGAGGCATTTTCGCGATGCGCGCTGAAACCCTAGCCACGGCCCTGGTGCAAACTACCTCACAGTCGGCGATCTGTTTACACACTCAAGAACTCCTGCTCTGATACCACCTGATGAAGGGTGCTCCCTCCTAATACCACAAACACATAACAGATATAGAGAAACAACAACAATAATATGCAAGAACAGAAAATTGGCTTCTTATTATCTCCACAAATGTGGAATTGCAAACTTTCAGAATTACAATATGCAAATCTACATGGGCATTCCCTTACAATATTCTGTAGGACAAAGCCTCGAATCAATACCCAGATCTACTACCCAGAACTATTCTGAACTGCCTAAGACAATAATACAGCCTTCCTTATATAGGCAATTTTCCACCGCCTGGGAAGGTTCCAGAATTTTAGCCAATAAGGCCGACCAAACTTAGAATTATTTTATTTTACATTTTATTACATCATAGTCGGTTCAAGATAACCTTTGAAACCCGAACAGAAATTTTGAAGAAAATTATTTTTCGCCATTTCAGGTGGCCCAACTTCCGAAGACCATAAGTCATCACCAGTTGACCCGATTGGCTATTATAACCCCATTTCGGAAACGCCACGAAGCGCTCTACAGGCTTGACAAGCGCAAGCGCCCGTCACCCAAATTTTAGACCTCATCCGGGGCCTCTAAAGCTTTCAAAACTGAGTTCAAAGTTTCTGTACCCTGCTGCCAAAACCGAAAATCTTCAATATCTTCCAATATACACTTGATCTGGCAATGAAACTTTACTGGCAGACTTATATGACCAAAATGAACCTCCAAGAAAGAAATCAGATCATTCTGAGCACATACGAAAATTACCAAAAATAGTAACTTTCCATAAATAGCAGCTCTGCACAAAATAGCCCTTATTGAATAAAAACATAAATATTTTTGGGTGATGCAAGATTGCTCTTACACCCAGGATGCTCCTGCATCAGTTATATTGCTCTTTCTGGCGTTTTTGGGTTTGTTCTCTTTGGTCTTTGAAGAATATTGCTATTTATTGTAAGTGCTTGCATGACATTGATCTTTTTGGGTTTCTACGCCTATTCTATTGGGTCTTTGGAGTATAATGTTATTTATAGTAAGTGCTTTCATGGCACTGTTCTCTGGGTTTTTGTGGGGTTGTTTGGGTTTTTCTCGAAGACAAATACTATTTATAATATGTGCTCGTGACAGCATCAGTTATTAACTTTCAGCTTTAGCTATGTGCCAGCATGATTTGGTTCCTATTTCCGGTGACTTGGTGAGTTTCATAAGGTGATGAGAATTACTTTATATTTTTCACTTCAGTGTTTTAAAAGTGATGAGAATTACTTTATATTTTAAACTTCAGTGTTTTAAAAGTGACTTTATTATTAAACTTAAGTGATTAATATTTCGTAAAATGTGTCTCAAAATGGGATGCCTAGGCTTGGGAGACGTAAGTTGTTTCTAAAAAGTTATATGGGGTCTTTCTCAAGGGACTTTAATATTTAAATATTTGAATTTTCCCTCTTTTCTCCCTCCAAGTCTATATATTTGTCAGTAGCACAAATATTTGAATCCTTTCAATAACACAATGTCCTCTTATGTTCCCTAACATCGCGACTTAGCAACGTATAAACAAATTAACAATTCTAAACATGAAAGGGAAACATTAGATTAATAATGTAGCATCCATTTAATAAAACATAAATCTAGAAGAGACTAAACAATTACATTAATCCAGTACATAATCAATCCATACAATATTACATCTCAACGATCAACAATACATATGAATGGCAAGTTTACAATCATTTTACAGGAGTACAAATTTATAATGCCAGAATCATGATACATCATATGATACAAGGTACAATAAGGATCATCCACTATGATGCTGAAATTAGGGTACAATGAAGAAGGACAATCCATTCAATAAGCCCACAAATAAACAAAGTCTGCACACAATAGAATGCTGTTGGGATGAACAGATAAATTTCTTTTGGGTGTTGTTGAGGATGAAAATCCTCTTCAAGCTGCTGGTTTCGGTGGTGAAACCTACTCTAACTGTTCTAATGTTTTCACTTAGAAAACATAGAAGTTTATAGTGAGAAAATGAAGATTTTCGAGGTGAGTTGATTGTAAAGTTTCTGGTTGGTTTTGGCTTTGGATTTTGGGAGATTTTAGTGTGGTTTTCAGAGTTGTTTGCAGAGTTTATTCCAGACTTGGCTGTACCCCTCATAATGCTGGTCAAAACCCTCAAAATGCACATTGAAGACTTGGGTTTGATGAACTTTTTGTGGGTATTGTTGTTGAATGATCTTCAACCCTAGGCACTCCCTTTCCATCTACTTTCAAAGGGTTTTCAGTTGGCATTGATTTTATAGAGAAAATTGCCCATTTTGCAGGCTGTCATTGTTTGGGATTTCCGAGTGTGACCTTCCTCGTGTTTCTTTGAGTTTTTGGTGAAGTTCTTACAGTTTTTATCGACAATAAGAGGCTATGAATTGCTGTAGATCAGCATGAGAGCTTGGTGAACATTTTAGATTGTGTTGTGTGGATTCATCCTTAGCTGTCCCTGTTTGGGACCCTTTAACAGAATTAGTGCCTGCTGTTCTACTAATTACAGACCTGCATAGATTCATTTCAGACCTTTATGGAGGTGACAAAACAGTTGGAGGTGTAGTTCCTATGTTGGTGATCACTTGATCATTTCCTTGGAGTGTTTGGGAGGTTAGAGCTGGAGTCTTCATACTGTAGCTAAAGGTGTTCATGCAATTTTCAGAACTGTTATATCCTACTCTACGGTTCATACCTTAATGAGAAGCCTTTAATTGCCTATGTGAGACTGATTTGAATGGTTGGAGAAAGCTGAGTGAATATCCTTGAAGGCAAGAGGCATTTGTGGAGTTTACTGGTGTCATTTCATGAAATTTGGGACTGTTGCTTCTGCAGTAGTCACAGCTATCTGTGATTGAGCTCTCATTGATCAAACAGCCCCATTTGCTTTTGGAAGGTTCTAATTTTCCTAGGTACTTATGTTGTAACTTCTGTGCATATCTTCTTTATGTAATGATGTCTCAAACTTATTATTATCTCCCAAAATTATGAGCAGCAGTTGTAATGAGCGCTTAAATGTAGTTTGCAGACCTTTATGATAGAAGGGATGTTTTCCATGCATTTATTGCTATTGATATGCTTATTTGAAAGTCGGATTTCCACATGAACATTGGAAATGCTTGAAAGAACATTTTGAAATTTCAAATCAGAAAATTTACATTAGCAGGGAATTTTCATCTTCATGGTTAATTGATGTAACAGTTGCTACAGCAGCGATCCATCATATTCCATGTTGATTGTTAGAAAGGTTGATTGGCAAATCATACTAAAAAATATTTTAGGGATGTATATTACACACAACCTGTTAAGGATATAGGGTTGCAAAATGACCCAAACCAAGATTTCTTTTCCACCTAGGAACCCCCTCCCAGGAATGAAAGCTTCTAACTTTAGCTGAATAGTATAGCACAGTTTGACTTGAGAGAAGAAATCATTACATGCATCAATAAGTACCCTACTGAGGTTGCCACTATAATTGCTGTACTTTTCCAAACTTTTTGTGCCACGGTATACAAAAGATTATGTCTACACGAGCAGTGCAAAGTCCACAGTTTTTAAAGTATGCAAACCATAAAATCAAAATGACTATTAAAGTCAGGCTTAATATGAAAAACATAATAGTCAAGGTCTTTACCATGAAATAACATGAGAAAAAAAATAATAAAACACACACTTAGACTGAGCAGAAGGGTCTTATAAAACCCAATAACTTCATAGGTTTCTCAAACAATGAAGACATTTTTGTTGTGCAAATCCAAGAAAAGAAAAAGAAATCATCCGATCAATATAACAGTCATAAATGATATCATTGATAAAAAATATCGGCAAGTTTTTGTATGACTCATGAGTACTCCCGAGTCAAAATTCTAGGCAAGTTACTCACCCAAAAATTCCCCAATGAGTTTTTGAAAAAGTTGTGGCGATTTTTTACTGTAAAACTCACGAGTAAGTAAACTCATCCAAATTCATATAATTTTAAATGTGATTTTCATTGGTGGTAAAATTTTCATTGTTGCCCCTCAACCTCAGTGGGGGCGTTCCCCCAAACCCCCACAAGGGGTGCTGCCCCCTTTACGCCCATGAGTGGCACTACCACTCAACCTCCTTGAGGTTTTTACTCCCAAATCCTCATTAGTTATTGGAATTTTTCAAACTGAAAGCTTGATTACAATGAGGGGGTGATAAGGAATTGGGATAAAACTCTTTGAGTGTGGCTACTTGTTAGAACACGCTTGCTGTTGTGCCAAAAGATTGACTTGTTAACGCCCAATACAAACACCAGAGATAAGTGGATCCATGGGAGACAGTTACTCCATGTCTCGAATCTGAAGGGAGACATTGGCAATTAGTCCAAGATTCCTCCTCGCCAACCCCCTTCCCCCCTGCATCGTCACCTTAGGGGATTTGAACCTGCGACCCGGCTCTGATACCAATTTTTGGAATACGTTTTCGGTTTCGCCAAAAGATCGACCTATTAACAACCAATACACATGTAGAGATAAACGGATCCATTGGAGGCGGTTTGTCCATGTCCTAAAGCCAAAGGGAGACACTAGCAATTAGTCCTACACTGCTTAAATGTTATTGTTGCACTAGCCAAAATCTCTTTTTAGATGAGGCAATTTCTGCATTTGACATGGCTAGTGGAAGTGGCATTATAACTCATTCGGAGTTGAACTTGTTTTTTGGCCTATGGTTTGTATTAAATTCTAATTTTGGTTCATATTTGACGAAATTAATAATACACTTAACAAATTTAGTAATATTTGTGTTTTGGTAGAATTTTTTATAGCATTTATATTTTATATAATAAAATTGCTGAGTTTTTCTCCAGTTATTGCTGGGTTCAAGTTTTTCGATTATGAATGCGATGATTTTACTGTCATAACAAAGAGTCAAGCCAAGATTCAAGAAAGAAGTAATAATTGCTTACAAAAAAACTTTGCTTTTTTTTAAGATATCCACCTTATCCTTATTACCCTCTCTTTTTTTGTCCTCCTGAGTCCCTGACGAAACTTCCCCCAACTTCTCCCTTTCCCTCATGAGACCTATTTTTATACAATATGCTACTCATATTGCAGGAATTTAGTCCTTCAACGATGTTGTTTTGCTTGGCTCTTTTACAGCCAGACCTAAAACAAAAAGCATTCTCAAATATCACAGTTCCATCCAAAAAAGGAAAAAGGACCAAAAAATACACAGTGAAAAGTTTTACAAGCCTCTTCAAGGTTTCTACTTTGAGACCATTAACATTAATTCCTATATTCAATGTTTGGTGAGGGACACACCCTCTATTCCAAGCCTTCTGCCACTATTGAATGGTGCCATTTCCCCCCATCAAAATTCACAGAACAAATTGTATTCAGAAGCTAGATAATAACCCATGTGCCTAGGTTTTTAGTTTAATGTCATAACCTTAGAGCTTAGGATGGATAATAAATCAAGAAACCAAATACCATTGCAAGGATTATAAGATACAATAAGAATAACGACCCTTAAATACATCCATAAGACAGCATTGATGAAAGCGACCATTCCCCTATGGAGGTTATTCCAGCATAAATGGAAAACAGAAGGACAAATAAGACAAACAATAGCAATCACATAGCACATGTATGGAGGTACTTTCTCTCTTGTGTAATTCATTTTTATACCATACAATTGAAATTCCCATGCCAGAGCGAGTCGAAATGCATTCCCACACACCTAAACAAGTGTTGAAAATGTGGACTTGCAAAATCAAGAAGACCCAAACATCAGTAGCATCTGTACTCATTGAGAAAGATGAAATCCACAGTCCACTACATTGTCATTAAATTCCAGATAAAAATTATAACACTGAAATTAAAATGTACATTACAAATTATACTGTACATGACATCTTCTCCATAGGAAAACCCTCGTGTCAAATATATCATAATACAATAGATGCAATATATATCTATTTACAAGTGAAATAGAATAGTAATGTCAGTACTTCCATGTCACTTAGAGACTATGTTACTAGTATTTGTATGGATCCTAGTTCAGGTTCGTGGTTCCAACAAATTTTTTTGGGGGGCTTGGTTTGTTATGGGTTTGTCCATACAAAAAACATGTTAAAATTATGTATCTATGGAATGGATCCCAGTTCAGGTTCATGGTTCCGACAGTTTTTTTTGGGGGCTTGGTTTGTTATGGGTTTGTCCATACAAAAAACATGTTAAAATTATGTATGTATGCATGTATGGATGTATATGTATGTATGTATGCATGTGTGTATGGATGTATATGTATGGAAGCATGCATGTATGCATATATGTATGTATGAATGCATGCATGGATGTACGTATGGATGCATGCATGCATGTACGGATGTGTGTATGGATGTATGCATGCATGTATGGATTTATGCATGGATGTATGTATGCATGTATGTATGTATGCATGTATGTACGGATACATGTATGATGGATGCATGTATAGATGTATGTATGGATATGTATGTGTGTATGCTTGTATGATGTATGCATGCATACATGTATGGATTTATGTATGCATGTATGCATATGTATGTAAAATATTCACTCTAAACAATATAATCAACAAAACAAAGCATAAACTCTAATGTAATTTAGAAAAGAAATGATAAATATTGTCAAATATTCACTGTTCAAATTTCAAGCTCAATATTAAAATAATAAAGATTTTCTAAACAATCAACATTGTCATTCTTATTGACATTAGATGATGCACAAACATTTGAAGAACCACAGGTAGTGACACTACCACTCACACTAATTGGAACTTGATTGTAACATGTTGGAAAGTGGAAGCATCAAGTCATTTTACTTTGTCTCCATGTCCCACAACTTCATGGGGGTTTGGGGGTAGTGCCCTAGGGTGGTCAAAGCAAAGGGGTAGGGCCCCCTATGCAGTCAAGTGGCTCACTGTATTTATAAGTACATAGACCTTCATGTTGCATACCATTTTTACATTTTTTAAAAATGCAATGTTAACAGTGGTTTTTGTTTTAAATGAAAAACAGAAAAAATATTTACAAATCTGCCCTAGGTTTTCAGGGGTTCCCTGCATCTTGCTTGACTTTCTCCTAGATGAACCCAACTCCACTCTTCCGCATCCTGACCACACCCATAGGCAGGTTGGAGTTTGCAGGTGGACTAGTAACTAGCTCAAAATTGGCTATGAGATCACAAAATGGGAAGCATTAAGTGCATCAAAAGAATCAAATAATTTGCAAGCAAATAAATTGGATAACGAAAAACTCAATGAAATTGCATTTGCTTCCATCAATGTAGGTCTATACTTATAGTATGTATGAGTAGCACACTGATATTGAAAATTATAAATTACAGGAACAATGGTTCTCACAATTGCCAATAAATAGAATATTAAAATACCCTGTATTCTTAATTTGCAAATATGAAAATACTCAAGTCCGAAAATGTCATTACACAATGAAAATTCGTAGTTATATTTGATACTTAATAGTCTTCATATTCTTCTTCATCAAAAGTATCAACGTCAACATCTGGTTCAATTTCATTGGAATCACAGTCAATTGGAATGCCACTCCGACCAGTTGTGTCATGTGCAGAAACTGCCTCATTTATAGAGAATTTGGTGGCAAGCTGTGCAACTGCATCATCTAAATTAGCACACTCACCACTGAGATCCCAATTGTTTGTCATGCCTCATTGTAGTGAAGTGTCTTATGTGACAAGAGAATAAGGTTGGAGTGAACACTGGCTAAATCCTGAGCTTTTTTTGTACTCAAATGTTTGCCCTTAACCAAGTGGATGAAGTAGTATGTACTCCAATTTTGCTCAGCTAAAGAAGAGCTTGCAACCTCTTGAATTTGCATACAACATATAGTATTTAATTTTATAAGTACAAAACATAAATCATAAAATATAGTATATAGCATAATATCATCAAATGAAAAATGAGAAAAATAAAAGCTATAGGATTTGTTGCTTTTTTTTGAAGTTTTAGGATCCACCTTTTATTGACATTAGGAGATGTCCCTCTCCTAATGAATAGATAAAATAGTTTGTGTTTGAAAAATTAAAATGATTGTTGAGGAGGAATTAAAACTAAGGAAGAAGACTTAGATGAAGCAGAACAAGTGGATCAGCAAGTGGAACATTGATTTGCAAAATTGCCCCAGGAATAATGAAAAGACAAAAAGTCTGTGTTTGAAAAATTTATAATTGCCATGTGGACAAAGCAGGGTGGTTGATAAAAACACATTATATCAAAGAGTCTAATCCCTTGGGTGAGCATGATGAAAATGACTACCTAAAGGAGACAATCAAGGTAATGGCTAGACTTCTAGTTACACATCAGAACTTGGTCCCACCATCTTATATGTGTGACGGGTGGATGGACAATCCCTAAGGAGTGGGATGAAAGAACTTGTCTTTTCTTCAATAAAGGCTAGATGGAAACTAGATGACACTTAATCTTTGTGTGTGCAGCACATGAAGATATTTGTCCACAATATGGGGACAATTTTAAGGTGAGCAGTCTAAATGAGCTATTTGAGGAGGCAACACATCACACAACTTTGGGCTTCTTGATCAATATCCACAATAGAAGAGCCAACAATGAAAAGAACTTGAAAATTGTTAACAATGTTGCTCTAGGTCCCATAGGCTGCTGGTCTCATGGACGTCATTAAAACTCATTCATTCATTCTGCAACCATGACAGCTACAATTCTGCTTCTGGACTTCCCCACCAAAGATTAATGCCACCATGGACATCTTTGCATGTATAGGATCATCCCCAGATGGACCTTTATGGGTGTTTGTTGCATGGGTGGGGGATGTTTTATTCCTGTCCTGCTGTATCCAGGATGTTCCTACTCTGGGTAATGACCCCCAAAAATTGATTGTAGAAGTCATACATGGAAGTACTAAAAGCATCAGAGGCACAAAGATAAGTGCCCATCAAGTCAGCAGCTCCAGCACCACCCAGTTGCAGGTCACTAATTGGCATGTTCTAGTCTAGTTTCTTGATTCTTCTTATCTCGCTCAATGCAGATTGACCATCCAAGCCAAGGACGTGCCTTAGGTGCCTCAGAAGTGAGTCAGAACAATCTAGACATGAAAGAGCAAAATGAAGATGCCCAAATTGGAAGGACCAAAGCGCTCTTTGCCAAATTCCAGTAGTTCTAATTTTGATAGTCACTTTGTTATGTGTGCAGTCCATATATCTCTTGGATATCTATTTTTTTCCATTACATGTTGGACTTGAGCTTTAAGTTCTAATGGAATACGTTTTGTGTATATAGTATCGATATCATTTTCAATGGTAGTTGCAGTTTAACATGAATATCACTGGGTGGAAGTAGTGAAAATCTTTATAACAGTTTCATTGCGGCTTATGTCTTGGCTTGTCTAATTCATTCCTCACTATAAATGTCATACTTTATAAAAAATTTGCATCTTTATCTAATTACTTATATCACATTCTTTTGCTTGAAGTTTTTCATTGTATCTCATCTGGGCTGTGTATATAATGCTATCTGAGTCAGTAGATGATGGTAGCAGAAGCTGTGCTGATGATTTTTTTGTTTTTGAATTCCATGCAGATACAGGAAAAATTGACTTGACAATGAATGTTGTTGAACGTAGTGATAGGGGGTTCTCTGCGGGTGGAGGATTTTCAGGCATTGGGTATACAGTCCCTAGATAAAATTTTATACATGAAAACACTATCTTCAATTATCAGGTATTAGATTGTTTCTTCATTTATACCATGGAGTGATACTTTCTGATTAAGAACTTTCATTTAATGCAGATTGAATGGTGGGCTACTTGCAGGCATTATCGGAAGGTACATCATGCCAGCACCTGTTTGAATTTTGATTATGTTCATAAGGTTATGCTCGTGTATTCCAAGTGCCTTGTCCCAGAACCCAGACGCAAACACTAAAAAAATTTCTGGCAACTTGGAACTTTTTTCTTAGGTTGGAACATAGGTTTCTTCTTATTTGCTGCTATCAGAGTCCTTGACTTTTGCTAGTACAGTTTTATGTTAATTCCAAGTTTTAATTTAATACTTCTCAGCTTCTCTTGCATTTTTAGTGGAAATTTAAAAAAAAATCTAGTATCTTTTAACTTAAAGTATGTTCTTTTTCAATTTAAGTTTAATTTGGTCTTATTCTACATTTTTGGTGCTGCGCTGTCAAATGCGTCCATATTGTTTTCTTGCTGTTGCTTTTATATTTATAGCTGTGTCATAAATTTCAATTTGATTCCTGTGTGATCATAAATGATTTTTTATCTTACTTGGGGTTATATTCAATATTGCGAGTTTATCTGTAAGAGGAGAGCAAGATTTACTCTCTTTTCATCTTCAGTTTTGGATGCAGCTCTTTGTGCATATACATTATGTCTGAATTTAATGATTATCGCCTATATGTAAGAACCCCAACAGGTTCTAACTTCACCCTTGCTAAAATGTGATCTTACTTGTTGATTTCAGACTTAAGGAATATTGTCAAACACTTCGCCTAAGTCCCCAATAAATAAGATTATACATTAGTTCTACTCGAATATTTTATCAAACATTTGCAATACTACGACGATCAGATGTCACAGTGAGTTCATGGCAATGATCTTCTGAAATTGATCATTCATGTTGTATTGGCATTATGACAAACACTTTGCATGAATTAAACATTCAGCTACTCTCATTACAAAGTCATGATATTCTGAAAAGACACTCATACAGCATTGTCATTTTGTCAAACATGTTGCATGAAACACAATAAGTTAGAAATAACTATTAAACCTTCATAGTCATTTCATCAAACATTTGTCTTGCTTCCTTTACACAACCAAAAAACACCCTCACTGACTGTCTGAGAAGTTGAGAACTATAAGAGAAAGTCTGATTATACAATAAGGATGATTCATTAAGAAAACAAAGGAAACTTTCTTCCAAATCGTGCTAGCACTGAGAGAAAGAAAAAACAGCAATGAGAAGTGAGACTGCTTGCACTTGGTACTGTTCTTTCTACAACACAACACTAAACTTTCAACAGAAAATATAATCCTGGAAATTGCAAACAAATGGACCTGGCAAAGGTGCCAATATCCGAAGTTAAAAACCACACTACAATTACCATGCTATCGATGTTGAGAGTTTGGCGGCTCACATACAAAGTGTGGCTGCCATTATAACTCTGCAAATACCGATCCAAAGGCTGCGATTTGAATCTGTTGTCTATTATTTATCATCACTGCTCAATAACTAATGAAACCTGTTCCATAATTCACCAAATTCAAAGCATTTGACACTATTCATGGCTCCTGGATGAAGCCATAGCTAAGGCACAATTCACTGAGGCACAATTCACTGGTTATCTGCAACCAATTCAAAGTGCCGGAACTCTGAGAATTACCAATTCTTCAGGTTCTTGAATTCGGAAACCGTTGGTTGCAAACTCAACACACACAATCACCAAATTCTGAAATGCACAATGGATGAGTTCGATCTCTCTCCAAGGCTTTTTATAATATTTCACCATGAGGCTTCACTAACAAGGCTCTTTAATGAATAATAACATTTGCATTTGTTGACTTTATAATATATCATTAATAAAGCTTACTTTTTCAATGAGTATTAATTACTCATAACCCTCATCATGACCCCCACTTTATTATGAAGTCAATTTATAACTTTATAACATAACTTAAATAATTAAACATGATTAAAGGCCATTAAAATATTAATATCTCATTATTTTGATGAGCCGTCTAAACCAGGGAGTCAACCACCTCATCCCCTACGTATGCATCTGCCTTACTAAAAATAGTACGTGTCGCTCTCTAACATCCATAGACTTACTATAAATAGTAAGTCCCTCAAAACATAACCAGAAGCCTCTGAATATCAATGCCTCAGAACAGATGAAGGATCTGGTGAGATAAACCCTTACAATGACCACCTAAAGAGCTCCAAAATTCCCAAACCGAACCTTCTAATCCACCATACTAATCTGCGAGGGTCACAATAATCGGCTAACCCCTCAAACTCTGATGCTCATGAAAATGGGGACATTACACTATATCCTCTCATTTCTATGTTTAACATAATTTTTCTATAATTAGTAGGAACTCTAGGATGCCATACTCAACTATTGATGATATTTGCAGTGCTAGAGAATGATTTTCTGGCAATAGTTATAGGGCATTAGTGCTACTCTATTATGCGATTGTTATTGAAACAGTACCAAAATCAGGTCAGGTTTCATGTTACATGTTGCAGAAAGAATTTGGAGATTCTTTAACATCATAAGAACAAAGGGCTTATTAAAAGTTCCTTCTATAAACTAAAACTGAAGAACTTGCTATCAAAATCATTCTTTGTTTGCCTAAGAGTGAAGCAGTGATATGGAAATCATTAGAAGTAAACATCTGGAAAAGAGTTCAGCTGGTAGTCTGTGTTCATTTTGAAGCAACTGAGTAGACATGTAAGGAAATACTGGTGAATACAAATAATGTTTGAAGAGTCTAAGAATTTTCCAATAGCAACAACTCAAGATCTAGAGGTCAATGAATAGAACAAAAGCAAGAAAGACAAAATGGGCAAGAGCAAACTGTATTTTGATCAATGATGTAATAACCGAGTTGAATTGAACTGTATCTCTTTCTGCAGAGTATGTATCAATATTAAGAAATTGTAACAACTGCCCTCACTTGCTACTATTTTTTTTACTTAGCGCCAATCATTAATTTAGTCAACCAATCATCTTCCATTGAATTTACAAGTGTGATTTTAAAACTTTTTTCACCATAATGGCAACAACTTGATAGTGGTTAGCTTCCATAAATAGGGTCTTCCCTAGACCTAGACCTTAGCCTCTAGAGTTCACTCCCGATAACCCTGCCTATGTATACTCTCGTGGGAAGTCAAAGGCTTCATAGTTCGCACTTAGAGGGAGCTTACTCTCTCCTCTTAGGTGAGATCTCTCATCTCTCTCTAATCTTGAGTACAATTAAGTGGTTCTATGAACTTGGTCCCATAACAATAAAAGACATCAATTGCCCTAAGGTATTGGTTCTCTACCCATCATTATTTGTCATTAGTTTTACCAGCTTACACATAAGCGTGAGGGTAATTTCACAAATCAAACATAGTGATTATCTCAAGCATACCTCACATATACAAGAACTAGCTCATGCACATCATAGGTACACAAGCTAACTAGCTTTGCCATACATCACATACACAACAAGTAGCTCCAACATACATCACAAGACGATTGTGGCCGACTCAAAAATTGCAATGTCCCCTTTCTAGCACAAGTTGTATGAGTTTGTCACTAGCCCTTATCTCCATAGTCCCATAGGCTAACCCTGAAATTAGAGGGATTTTGAGGCCATCTGGCCTAGGTAGTTTCAGTTGCAGGTTGATCTAAGTTGTTTGGATGTAGTTTCGGGCATACTTACTATTTATAGTAAGAAATTCAGACTTGGTCGAGTTCTTCAGTGACAATTTCATGTCAATGGTAAATGATTAACATCAATAGAAGATTTTAATATCATTGATATGATTTGTTAATGCATTAATAAGTCGGTTTATAAAGTTAAATATAAATATTCAACTTTATTAATGCAGGACTGTAGTTAAGAGGGAAATATTTAAAGTTCCTCTATTTAATAACACATTGAAGACAAATATTTGGGGACTTAAAGGGAGAATTATTTTAAATGACACGAGGAAACATTAAAGGAAAAAAACAATAGTGATAAAATAGGGGGTAAAAACAATTACAAGAAAATAGGGGAAAAAGCAAAATCTTGAAAAAATAGGAAAAGACAAAAAATGATTTTCTTTATCCCACATTGGTAAGGTTAGTGAATGAGCTCTTATGAGAGTGTTATAAAAGAGATTCAAGAGCTCTCTTTCAGGCATGCTAGATTGAATGCAAAATTTATGTAATATTGGAGAAATCTTCTTAAAGGGTTTGTGAGGACGAAATCCCTCATGAATGACATTCTCTTCGCTGTTGGAAGACATTGCTAGGAGGATTGCTAAGGGTAATCACATTTGAGATAGTTATTATTTACATTTGCCAATATTCAGTTGCCAGGAGGGTTCAATTGGAGAAGTGCTGTACAGGTCAGGGAGTTGTAACAGCAATGCCGTACAAGTTGGAATCAGTCAGAGGGGTGCCGTACTTGCCCAGAGTTTGCTATAGCAGCACAGTACCAGTCTGGAAATATTAATCAGGCATCTGGTCAAGGTTTTAGTTGACAACAAAGGGCCATATCAGTATTTGGAGTTCTGCACCTGCAGTAAAGAAGCTGTCTAGGTAGCTCCGATTGCCATACATAGCTTAGAAAGAAGGGTTCGAGGGTCTGTTACTCACTATCATTGTATTTGGTGGAAGTATAATGCCTGGCATCGCTGTTTCTGGTATGCAAAGGCTTGGTGTCTTTATTGGCATTGTAATCAGAATATCACTTGCTGCTATAAATCAGAAATATCATTCATTGTTATAGTTTCAGTGTTGCTTTTGTGTTTCTCTTAGTCACCATAAGTTCTTAAAATCAGTTAACGTATGAATGTTGAAGGAATTGATACTCAGCAGTAATGAGGGTCAGATTGAAAATATTGTTTCTTATTGCCTCTCTTTAAATTGTTGTTCAAGTACTGATTGTTCTTGGCTGTCCGATTGTCAATAGTGGGTTTACCGTTTATCCACTCTTATTGCATATTGTGCATTCTACTTCTGCTGTAAAATGCAATATTTATATCAATGCAATGTTTTAATTAGAAACACATCTTTTACCAGCCAATTGAAAGCTACAACAAACACCATAATTCTTTATTACATGCAAATATTTGAAAAATGTTTGATTACTAAACCTTTGGTAGAGAAAGGGAAAGATGCAAAAATTGTACGAGAGTAGGGGGTGTTCTTACAGTGGTATCAGAGAAGGTGTATCCTGCTATTCTAAGGGTTAATCAGAGAGATGAAGATTTATGAAGAGATGCTAGATGATCTTCATTACCTTCGTGTGCATCTGAGATGGTTAAAATCAATTTTCAAAAAGAAATCAGAGACAGGAAAAAGATCTTTTTAGTGACAAAGTTCAAGAGTCCAGGATAATCTTGCCTTCATTTCAAGAAGAAATACACGAGTCCATTATAAGCTTGATTCAAAATGATCATTTGAATATGGAAGTTGAGGATGAAGTTAATTCTCTATGTATTTCTACCAGCACATACAATTACAATACTGCCCATCAGATTGGAAGATCTAAAATTGAAGTTGATTCCTTATGTATCACTAAAGATTAAAACCTTGTTGAAAATTTTGAAGAAAAGATAGCAAAGGAAATTAAGATCAGCTATGAAGAAAACAGATCTAAGACAGTTGGGCTTCATCAAAAGGACACAATGAAATTCGGGGAAGAAGAAGTTGCTTTTGATTCTTCATGTGTTTCTAATGAATACTTTGATGTTAATGAGTTCGAAGAATCTGATTTGACAAAAGAAGTTTGGACAAACAGAAAAGAGGAAGAAGAACCAATTGTTATAGGTGAAGGACACACCAAGCTCCTTGTTGGAGAAATAGAAATCAACATTGACGAGGACAATGAAAAGTATTATTTTGAGGAGATTGAATTTAATGATTTTTCTCCATCTCTTCTAGAGGAGTGCATGGTAACAACTAGTGGCTAGACTAATATTAATCATCACATTGCTCCTAGAGATGATAGTAAATTTGAAAATTCATTGAGTGGCCACCCCTTTGTCCTTGGTGAACTTGATCTAAGACCTTTAGATGTGTAAGATTTGAAGGAGCGTTTTGTGGTTTCAGAAGATGAAGTTGTGCAGTTATTAACAAGAGAAGACAACACTCGTAAATTCATTGAAAATCTCGTTTGGAAAACCCAAATTGAGGAAAGACAAAAGGGAGTTGCAAGTGGAGTCACTAGTTCTCAACTTTACACATTCAAAGAAGCATTATAAAGAATGAATTCAGATTATTATTTGCAATTACTCAAGGACAGGGATTTTGCAATCAAAATTGCTGAAGACAAGGAATATGAAGCTGATTACTTTGCTTACAACTTAGCATGGCTCATTGTTCATTGTACACAGCAGAGACTCACTCATCTATTGCAGCCACTTCTATGGAATAAAAAATGAGCAGTAGGACTTGTTAATCATGTAATTTGTAGAAGGGATTAGTGCACTTGTTAAGGATGAAATAAGGTATGATGATTCCAACATTTTCTATCCTAAGGGGATACAATGTGCTGATGAAGCTCAACAAAAACAACAAAAAGATGAACTCTTGAATGTTGTTGGTCTGTCTTCTCAGGATTATATAGTTTGTAGCCATAAGCTAGTTGTTTAACAGGGTTTGTAGGTGGCTTTCAGGATAATACTTCTGATAAATCGGTAGCTGATAATGAGCATCCAAATTTGGAAGAAGGCATGCATGAAGATAGCATTCAAAAAGATGAAGAAAATGGAGTTTCCATGAAAAATCTCTTTGTGAATGACATAGGCTTGGAATATCATTTTACAAATGTTCAAGAAGATGGTTTTGTGGTCTCAAGCTACTTTCTAGGATTGTATATGCATTGGAGCCATTTACTTGAAAAACTGTTGATGGGAACTAATAGATTACCTCTTGAAAAGATAATGTAATTTGATAATGCTTGGCTTATCAAAGGGAATGTTCCTTCACGAGGCAATGTGCAGCAAAAGATGAGAGAATTTTCAGAATCGATTCTTTGATTACCATGTTAGTCATCAATGATTAATAGCTTCCCTATGAAGTTGGTTGTTAAATTTTCAAACCTTGAAGTGACATTAATGACAGATTGTATGAATTTGTATGCATGGGGTAGTCTCTATAGCAACTGGGAGTTGGGTGTGGATGATAATTTATCAGTCTATGACAACAAAGGCAGTCTTGAGGTATTTAACAATCAGATTTCTAGAATTAGTACTGAGGATGCAGATTTTGGAGATGGCAAAATGAGGTATGATTCACTCCAATTTTTCAGATTTCAGTTTGGCATCACAAACATGATTCCAATTGCATATTTTACATCAGCTTTAGAGGCTTTTAAGTGTTTGAGTTTGGTGGTGCCAGCATTGTTTTGGGAGTTGATTATAGGATTTGGGATACAGGTGCGATTTCAAGCAATCAGTTGATTCAGGTTGGAGTTGTGGGCAAATTTTTAGTGTCGGTTCTGTTTATTTTCCAATCAGCACCCATAGGACTACGATTTTTGGCATGCAAATGAGTTTTTATGCATTTCTGGTCCATCAGACAATTAGTACTATTGGCAAGTGTGCATGAAGTTGGTGAAGGTACATATGTTGTCATTGATGGCAACATATTTTATTGCTGCTATGACTACGGTTTTTGACATGCAAATGAGTTTTTATGCATTTCTGGTCCATCAGACAATTAGTACTATTGGCAAGTGTGCAGTTGGTGAAGTTACAAATGTTGTCATTGCTGGCAACATATATTATTGCTATGATTGCTTGATTTGATAATCAGTTTTGTTGAAGGACGAACATGAAAAATGCCTATGTACAGAGCAAGAAACCAGGACACAGTCGAACAGTTTTGATTAGTGAGCACAAAATACTTATCAGACATGGCCACAATTTTGTATGTGTAATATACAGTACATATATGCTTTAGGTATGATCACCTATGTTAATATGTTGATTGTCACATGTTTTGGTTGAGCAAAGTAAAACTGGTAGAATGTAGCTGTTATCCAGGACATTTTTTGAGATCAAGCAATTTGGCCTAGCAAATGGAATTGTTTGGACAATTCAATTGCTTGGCAATGTAGGGATGATATCCTAGATTTTAACCCTTGGATAGCACTGTGCTATATTGCATATTGGTGATTGATCTACACGTTTTGTGGAAGGATTTGTAAGCCGACTGAATAAAGAATATTGAAGGGTATAAAGGAAAGATTTGTTTTGCATGCAAGGATGTATGATATGATAAATGATATGTATGGGGTATGATGTACGAACTTTGATGCTGGATCAGATCAGATGCGAGCTTCATTGTGGACTAATTAGACTTTGTGATGTCATGCATAGTTCTGTATTTTTTGTAATACACTCTTTGTAATTGGACAATGAGTCTAGAAGGTGGATTTAACCTTCATCCTCAAGCAAGTGTGCTACTTTTGTTCTTGACTCTTAACTAGGTCAAAGGTCTTTAACCATGTCTAGTCCTTTAACATGGCCAGACCTCTTAACGATGAACTTTTAGATTAGTGCATTATCTTGTGGGTTCCATCCCCACCGGGGTTTTCCCTCGGCTAGGGTTTCCTCAAGAACAAAATCATGGTGTTATGAGTTCTTTATTGTGGATGCTATATGTGGATGCTTCACTTTTGTGTATTACTATATGTGGATGCTTATGGTTAAGTTGCAAAATAATCAATTGGTTTAAAAGTTCTGCAACACTGATTCACCCCCTCCCCCTCCCCCTCCCCTCTCAGTGTTGCTTGATCCTAACAAGTACATGGTTGAGGATTGATGGTAGAGGAGATTTGCTCATTGGAGATGGCTTTTCAACTACTCCCATTCTCATGACTGCTATGTATTCAGTGAGATTTCTGATTGTTCACTGCTGTCTTAATTTTCTCACACTGTTTATGGTGACCTCAGTCTTGGGGCATTTCGGTTTTGAGAATTGTAGTCTGTAGTACAACCAGTTATGGGAGATTCTCTGAACATAGTGCAGTTATTCACTGCTATCTCTTGGAAAATTCTGGGACACTATATTCATTTCTTGGTGCTAGTTGGCAATCTTTCAGATGATGATTGGTTGATAGCATTGAGATGGGTTAGTTGGTCTATTCAAGGGTCTCCCCTTGACACTTGGAGATTAAGAGTCGATGGTACATTTTTGGTTGGCGATAGTAGAGGCACACCTTGGTTGACAAATTGCAGAGTTGTAACAGTGATTGATCTTCATTTTCATGATGTCCTGTGGAGTGATGCTTGGGTTTATGTAATATGGTTGAGCATGGTGTTTTGTCTATTGCCCAAGGTCGTGACTTGCAGTAAGTTTGTTGATGTGGTCTTTACTAAGTTACCTTCTCTTAGGGATTTCAGTTTTGGTGTTGATGATGATTACTTTTTTGGGCTACATGAAAGGAGTGTGCAGATTGAAAGTAGTGCAGTCTTAGTGCGATGGTTATGTTTTGAGTTTTATTTAGAACCTTGAGATCACTTTGGTTAGCAACTCAACAGTTGATAGGAATGTGACAACCTATGTTGACATCCCATAATTCACTCCTATGGGTTTTCAATTTGGTCCTTTCAAAGAGCATTTTCCTGAGGAGATGATTGAGTTTATGCAGTGCTTGATTGCTCTTCTTATTGGAGATTGGTAGGATGTCACTGGTTTGGGCACCCTGCAGGATAGTGTCTATAGGAGATGGTTTCTACAATTTCTCTAGGTTGACTTGGGACCCTGGGATCATTCTTGGTTTCAGTATGGATTAGTTAGTTGATTGTGGATTGCATTGGCATTACTTGAGGACAAGCAATCCTTGGAAAGGGCAGATTGTAATGTCCCCTTTCTAGCATAAGTTGTATGATTTTGTTGTTAGCCTATTTCTCCATAGTCCTATAGTCTAACTAGGCCATTAGACAGATTTTGAGGCCATTTGGCCTAGGTAGTTTCAGTTGTAGGTTGATCTGATGTGTTTGGATGTAATATTGGGCATACTTACTACTTATAGTAAGTCATTTGGGCATGGTCTGGTTCTTGAGTGACAATGTCATGTCAATGGTAAATGATTAATATCGATAAAAGATTTTAATATTATTGATATAATTTATTAATGCATTAATAAAGTTGGTTTATAAAGTTAAATATAACTTTATTAATACGAGACTGTATGTGATATCCCCAATTTGAAATAAAATTTAATAATAATAAATAATCATAAATTGTAAATAATATAATTATGAGTAGTTTCTAAAAACATTACTAATATGAATAAAAAAATATTGGTCAATATCTAATTAATAAATATATGAATAATACTATTGATGAATATCTAATTAATAAATATATGAATAATACTACTGATGAATATCTATAATAAGAAAAATATAAAATCAATAATAACTATTGATTATAATAAAGCTGCACAATAATATTCAGATACCCTTGCTATATTTATTAATGTATGCTAAAGATTAGCATGGTCAACAATAATAGCGATAGTGCATATATTACAAACAAGTAAATCCATATTATTAATCATAGAATTAACTGACAAGATCGGTGGCTAATTAGACGATGTAGATTAACAGAATGACTAAGTCGTATCAATAGATACAATTAAGATGATGAAATTCAATGGGGACTGAGCAACAATTAAATTAATAACGATATTATATACAACAACTGTAATTAGCAGAGATATTAAGGAACAATGATTATGATATGACAGTGACTAATTTGTTTGCTGGAAATGACCTGGAATTGGAAAACAGGAATTGGTGAATTGGTATAGGCCAATTCTAATTTTGGTCCAAAATGAGCATTCAACAAATCCACCTCAGGACCTGGAATTAGAATTGAGGCATGGAATTGGAATTGGGAATTTAATTTTGTGTGTGGAAACCAATGCCTGTTTTCTAATTCCAGGTCAATTCCAGCAAACAAACGGGCCCTAAGGAAAGTTATGCGTATCTCAATGAAAGGCTACGGTGACTTCACTAAGTGTAAGATGCGATTACTTATTGTTAATATGAAAGGGTACAATGATCAGCAATTATGAGAAGAAAATTAACCTTAATTAAGTGACACAATGATGATCTAATTATCGCCAACTAAGATTCCTTATACAACAATTACTGTTTGTGAATGGTGTGATTATCAGATGACACAGACGTGTCATATCCAATACGACTTTTCAGTTTAGAACACAGGTATAAGAGAAGTTCCTACCATTGTTTGAAGGATGGGGGGAAAAAGGATGGAAGATAAAATGAAATACATAATAAAGGAATTAATATGGATAAATGATACTCTGATCTAGAAGATCATGCTAAGCATTATAGAATTGTTATATATATATATATATATATATATATATATATGAAAGATGAATATGTATTATATATGTGGAATATACATCTGAATTATATATATGAATAATCTATATTATATATTCTAATGATCTAATAGATATATTCATATATTCTCATAACAACAATCAATATATTTAGTTATTGATAATCAAGATTATTTATATATATATATATATATCGCTCATAAATGAGTAAACATCTATATTGATAATATATATATATATATATATATATTAAAAAAAAAAAATAAGAACAGGTATACAGAACCTATTACTATTTAGCTAAGAAGGAAGACTAAAGTGTTACCAAGGAGGGGCTTTTCTAAATCCAAGCAATGGCTATCTGTCCCAAAATAAGGTTGGGGTAAGCGTCCCAATAGTTTGGGCTTGGACCTGTAAACTTTGAGGGAGCCCATTGTAGTTGGTCTCTAGGCACCTTGGATAACATCTACGCTTCCCTTCATGAAGTTAAAATAGTAATAAGATTGGATATGAGTGTTAAAGATAACTAAATCTAATAAGCTAAATGACTAATCCTATCATGGACATTACAACACAAACCCTAATTGATAACTTTAAGATAAATTAGGAAAGGTCCCAACAGGGGACATTACACTGTAGTTAAGGGAGAAATATTTGAAGTCCCTTTATTTAATAACACATTCAAGACATAAAATATTTGGGGACTTAAGTTAAAGGGAGAATTATTTTAAATGACATGGGGAAACATTAAAGGAAAAAAACAATAGCGACAAAATAGGGGGAAAAACAATTGTGAGAAAACGGGAAAAAATCAAAATCTTGAAAATATAGGAAAATGCAAAAAGTGATTTTGTTTATCTCACACTGGTAAGGTGAGTGAATGAGCTCTTATGAGAGCGTTATAAAAGAGATTGAAGAACTCTCTTTCAGACATGCTGGATTTAATACAAAATATATGTAATATTGGAGAAATCTTCTTAAAGGCTTTGTGAGGACGAAATCCCTCGTGAATGACATTCTCTTTGCTGTTGGAAGACACAGTCAGGAGGATTTGTAAGGGCTTCTTACAAGGTAATCACATTTGAGATAGTTATTATTTACATTTGCCAATATTCAGTTGCCAGGAGGGTTCGATCGGAGAAGTGGAGTTGTGTTTGTGACTACCCTGTTGTGAATGAACTGTTGGAGATTGCCACAACAGTGTCGTATAGGTCTGGGAGTTGTAACAGCGGTGCCGTACAAGCTGGAATCACTCACAGGGGTGCTGTACTTGCCTAGAGTTTGCTACAACAGAACAGTACTAGTTTGGAAACATTAATCGGGCAGCTGTACAGGGTTTTAGTTGACAACAAAGGGCCATATCAGTATTTGTAGTGCTGCACTTGCTGTAGAAAAGCTATCTAAATACCTGAAATCTCCATACATAGTTTAGAAAGAAGGGTTTGTGGGTTTGTTATTCGCTGTCATTGTATTTTGTGGAAGTATAATGCTTGGCATCGCTGTTACTGGTATGCAAAGACTTGGTGTTGTTATTGGCATTGTAATCAGAATATCACTTGCTGCTATAAATCAGAAATATTCTTCGCTGTTATAGTTTCAGTGTTGCTGTTGTGTTTCTCTTAACCACCGGAAGTTTTATGCACGAATGTTGAAGGAATTGATACTCAGTAATAAAGGTTAGATTGAAAATATTATTTCTTATCGCCTCTCTTTAAATTGTTGTTCAAGTACTGATTGTTCTTGGTTGGCTGGTTGTCAATAGTGGTTTATCTACTCTTACTGCATATTGTGCATTCTACTACTGCTGTAAAATACAATATTTATGTTAATGCAATGTTTTGATAAGAAACACCTTTTACCAGCCTATTGAAAGCTACAACAAACACCATAATTCTTTAATACATGCAAACTGTTTGAAATAATGTGTGATTACTAAACCTTTGGTAGAGAAAGTGAAAGTTTCAAAAATTGTACTAGAATAGGGGGTGTTCTTACATAAATGAATCACAAAGACATTAGTTACTGGCTCATACAAGCATCACAAATAAAATAGTGACCGATTCTTATACAATGGGTAACCATCCCCTATCCATAGTGCATCCCAAAGAGAAGGAATGTTGGTATGCGCATTACATTGTGTGTCCCATTCCTTTCCCTGGCCTTTTTCACCAATGGATAACTGGGAAAGAGGATTAGGTGCATCTCAAAGTACAATGAGTGTTTGTCTTCATCTTAACAAGGTAAAGTATACCATTTCCGCATCAATGTATGCCAAAATCATACTTTGAGGTTGATGGATTATCACCTATATATTCTTCATTGAAAATTCTCTTCACTGCAGTCCATTTGACATGCTCATGGGAGAATCAGTCCAATTTCTAGATCAACGCAGGGTTCCCTTGCTTGCATGCAATCAGCGGTAATCATCTGCTAGCTAGGTGGTACAGTTGACAATCTATCGGTATAATATGCTCCTCAATTGCTGTCAATCTCGAGTAGATAAGCTTATCTTAAGCGGGTCATAGGATTTATCCTCCAGTGATCACGATAGAGAGGATTAGTCTGTGTTAAGGGAATACAAAGCTCTACCTATGCCTTTGTAGGGTCCTAACTTCATCTGGCGCCGTAAAAGTCAGCACCTGTACTTGGCTTACCATTATGACTAGAAGAGAGGTTCCTAATTTAGAACAAGTAGATGACAATTGAATAGAACTGATGAGTCTAGGCTCAAATTTCTCCAACACATAAAAATTGCATAGAACTAATGCATCATGGCCTTGTCTCAACATGCAACCTTAAGTAGATATTGACTATAAGGTAGTCAACCCAATTCATTTCATTTATCTTTCTATTCAAAGCACATATGTATTAAACATAACTTATTAGGTTTTCTTAACTCTTTCTTAACCATTTATTACCTGTTTCAGCCTCATCTAAAGCCTACTAAAGAGGAAAGGTTAAACAAGTAAGGAATAACCCCAATCCCTAGAGTTATTTCCCCCTAGACCCTCCCCTACGGACTTGAGGCTACAAGGGTATCCTTCATCCAAGTACCGCTTATGTTCCCACTTCCAAACGGGTTAAAATTACATGTAGTTCTCCACACAAGGTTTCTCAACGGACATCTACGCACAAGTTCCCAAGGATTCACCATACTGACCTAGGAGCTAGGCTTATTACTCAACACAAAATTACCTTAGTTTACTCAACCTATAGGCAAGTAGTTCGATTGGAAATTCATACAAAATGTTCAATAGGAAGGTTCTTATATGTAAGGGGTCAATGGAAATCTTGCAGTCATATAAAATCCTTTATCCCAATCCTGAGATACCATTCTATAAATGTATGGTAGATCTTGTTGTTGCATTAAGACGAGGATAAAATGACATTAAATGAACTTATTATACCTATTGCCACTACAATACAATTTACAAATAGTCAATGATTACATACATCGTGATATTGTCTCATTAGAACACTATGTCCAATACTTCCAGTACCACAAGTATTTAAGACCTCACAGGCCTTACAACATAGGTGTTTCCTCACCTTAGCCACAATTCTTATACAAACATACAATCATCCAACACAACCATAGAACCGTTCCCTTGTTCACATGATAGTTCCTCCATCAAGTTTACTGTACTTAAGTGGTCAATAAATATCATGTAGTCATAATATTGATATTGAGTATCATAAAAATATAGGACATCATCCTGATAAATGTACTTAAATTCCTTTTTGATTCTCATAGACATATCAATGGTTGCAGACTTGCATCAAGCATGATCGGTGTTTGAGTCACACTTTAGGTAATTGAAAATGCTAGGCTCTGTCTTCATATATGAAATACACTCCACAATATTAGTGGTAATAATATTCTTAGCATTCTAGTTTCATTTTCGGTATTCTATAACCCATTACTCTTATAATAGTTGGATCTTGGACTAGATAAAATTTGCACCTAATGTTTATACTTAAATGCTACTTGTAATTGTAGATACCAACATGTAGAATACGTAAGGATTCAACTGGTTCTTTATAACATCTTTACTCCCTCCTCCTAAGAATGAAAGGTTACAAATATGATTGATGAATATAAGAATTACAACCATATTATATTGTCACATTTTATTGATCGAACACTTTGACATTAAGGCTACATAACAATCTTCTAATCTTCAAGGACATAAATTGGTAAATTATAAACCTTCTTTAAGTACAATTAATACCATAGTCATACTGAGGTGAAAACACCATGGTTATTAATTCATCATATTAAGATATATACATAATGTGTTTTGCAATATCAAACCTTCTCAACCTCTGGGTTTCATTTACCCTGCCTATAAAAGCACATTATTTTCTATTGCATGCCTTATTGGTCTCAAAGGCAACATGTCTTATAATTAAGAGCTTAATACCTATTATTGATAAGATGTAATTTTATTTATGTTTGGAGGAATATTGTGCTTACAAGTCAATGCCATGACCTATAATTTAATGTTGTTAAAAGCAACTCATGGTTCCTTAATATGAAATTATGTAGATTTTAATTTCTAGCGTTGACCAATTTATATATGGTCAAAATAATGACTTCTTATCTATATGTATATACATGATAACAATAATCACTCATGTTCTTACAAGGAAAAGGACATCCATTATATATCCCTACACATAAATATGGTCTCAGAATTCTTTTTAATAACACCTATTGATTTACTATGAACACTAATACTTAGGTAAAATCAAGTGAAGTCCACTAAAATGTTGAATATGTAATTACATAATTATTTATTCTCTAAGCAATATTGTGAACAGTACCACATTTAGTTAGAAGTAAAAACAACAATATTTAATACTATTGACTCACCCGGGGTTTTTACTTCATAACATTCTCCAGTCTTGTTCATGTGAAAATGTTTCCTCATTTACCATTCCACTCTACTCTTTAAGCTGCAATCTCCAGATCCAACATATTTGCCTTTAGGGCTCCCGATTTGTTCTTCCACATTCCTTACAGGCAGTCACATTGCCTACAGTCCTCAGTTTCTGAAATATGTAGTTTATAGATTTCGTGTGTGAAGAAACACTTTCCTCCACCTTCCTGACCACAGTTCATCTGCAGGAGTTGCCGTCGAATATTAAATGCCATCATGCTATTGTTCCAGAGGATCTTTGGCTCAGCACTTGCAGATGAATGGAACTGGGAAAAATTTGTAGAGGCTTCTTGATATTTGAAAGTGAGGATGAAAGATGTGGGTGTGCACTCGACATTCTGCTCTTGAAACTAGAGGGTTTCTACTTGTAAAGTGTTTTTCAACTGCCAGGCCAAACCCTCTTTCGCAATTTCAATCAGCCTTTCACTCTGAATCTTTCCTTGCATTGTTCTACACAGGCATGGAGGGTACCACCACAGATTGTGGAGTCTAGCTTCTACGCCTGCCAACTGTGTGCCTGATGTTTCTAAAGCCTTTTCTGCATATCTTGTGATCATTGCATTCCATGAGACCACATTTCTTTTGGGTATTCTGCCGAACAGTTCATGTGTGTTGTCTGTGCTTGCACATTTTGCATATATGTCTGGAGTGACAGATGCACCAATTGGCAGAACTCTTCTGTTTTTTCTTGCCATTCTCTATGCTCTCCTCACATATCTTACTCTTTTCTCTGGTCAAACCTCTACTGCTCACTTTTTTCCCCAATTACCAAACAAGCCCATGTGTGCAAATTAAGGGTTTCTGTGTGTTTTGTGCTTATCTCACACACCATTTTGACCCTCTGTGCAAAGGTACAGTTCAACACAAGGAAGGTCGCCCATACTCTTCACTTTCGGGAAGATTGCCCATACTCTTCACATGGTTCCCATGCCTTATTAATGGCAGGACACCACCAATACATCTAAATCATTTAATTCTTCTACCTCATGCCCCTGCCTACATTAATCATCCTCGCTATTGTGTTTTATTGCTCTCTTTGTCCTTTCTAAAGGAGTTAAATCATATTTATTTATTGGATTTTTCTTCCACAGTCATAGACCGTGGAAGAAGCTGACATGAGGTATGCGACAGAAATACGTTCTCATGCCTGTTGGAACTGGTCTTTGAGTTTGGATGAATGCTCATTTACTAGCATTCGTTCTCCTGTCTGATATAATCATTCATCATTGCATGCACCAGAATTGAATCTTTTTCCTTTGGATTACCTCTTTTGAATTTCTTTTGGTTGAAGAAATTAGAATCCAAACTCAAGTTTTTAACTTGGGATTTAAAAGAAAATATTATGTAATGTATTAACTATCAGTAGGGCTTGGTTTCTGTCAACTTGTAGCTTTGGGACACTAGTGATGGACTTAGAATTTGAATTATTATTGAATTTGAATTAATGTACTTTCCAGCTGCACTTATTCACGTAGAAATCTCTTCGGGTGCAACCAAAAGTTAAATCTTTTATTGGAGAAGAGTCAAATGGACTCCCTATTTAAATTGAGCTACAGTGATCCCTGGATAAAGGGAGATGACAAACGAACATCTAGATTAATCACTTTTCAGGTAATGAGATCTGTCTGAGTTTGTTAGCATTTCCTGCTTAACTTGGTTGAGAAGTAAAGATGATTGACTTATAAGTGCTAATTCATGCGACAGAATTTAAGCACCCTTGGAAGTTCTATTCACGGCCCCAAACCACCAGGTTCATTGCATGGTGGTATAAAAATAGGTAAAGTAATGGCGAGTGTGGATTATGGTCGGCCCCTTAGACCAAAGTGGAGTGGGACTGCAGGTGTAAGTTTCCAGGTATTATCACTTTCTCCATTATATCAAGTATGCAAATCAAAATCCTTAAAGTACAGATTCATACAATTTTTTTAAGGTTATTCTAGTGATACAGATTGGTTTACGTGCACTAATTGTTGGAATGTATTTATTTGCATATATGTAGCAATTTGAGATTATAAACATTTTATTCGAATCTTTAGCCTTATTATTCTTGTTATTCAGATTATTATCAAATCCATCTATCCAACCTAGAACGACAATATCATGAAAAGACAATTGTTAAATGCACATCCTAAGTGACTAATGATTTTAATGGCATACATCTGTCAGGAAAATATATATGGTCATGAGATGCCTTCCATGAAAACCCATTCCATGATCAGTTTCTTTAAGTTTTCTTTTACATCTTCATAAAAAGCTACACATAGATGACTCCACTCAAGAATGGTATGGGCACATGAGAATTACCCAAATTACTTTCATTACTTTATAACAAACTTTATTGTCAAACACCAAAAAGGGCTTCATGCAAATGGCAAAGTTGTCATCTTTAATGTCTTTAGTATTTATCAGTAGAGATGATCCTATACATAGAAGAAAACCTTTGCTTAAGTGTATACAGCATTAATTACTCTTACAGTTGCAGGACAATGCTTGTCTTCTTGAATTTTCTATAGATTTTTCTAACTTCAAACTGCTGGAAGTAGCATTCATATTTTATATGCTATATTATCTTTTCATAGCCTTTGGTAGGTTCAGTATTTCATTTTTCAATTGATGCTTGGGAATATGTGTGCTCTAATGATATCCAAAAGTTTATGAACAAGTTTTATTTTGGGTATTCTCAATGGTTTGGCTTTTAGATTTGAGTTCAGGTGTTTTTTTATATATGAACATACAAATCAGTTGCACCTCTAATCCTGCACATTTCTGTCAATGCGTTCAGAAGCAGTTACCTTAAATTAATTCACTTTTATGTTGTGTTCCTAAATAAAACATAATTTTTGATGTAATTGAGTGAGCTATTCTGATATGAAGTTCAAACTTTATATCATCTCTTTTGGAGAGAGTGGTTTCTGTCACCAAGGTTTTGCAAGTGTAATTGGTGATCAAATCGTTGTGCAAGTGCTGCCATCCTTGTTCAATTGATGTAGTGTGCCCATTGTGTATAGGCATGCTAGATATTGGAGTGGGTTTCAAATCTATAGTGAAGAAAAAGCATGTTTGAAGAGTTTATAGGATTGTACTGGAGTGCTAGATTAAGGTGAAACTTTTTTTTTGTTAAGTGTACTTAAGAGCCACTTCTAATACTGGTCAGTTATAATTTAAGGCAAAATATTGAGTGAGTTGTTTCCTCTACATCAGTTTCTAGTACCTTGTCTTGTATCAAGGATTACTTCACATCTAAACTTGAGGTGTTGCTTTTCAAAGTAGATTCTCCAAACTTTTAAATAATAATATTGTCATGGTTTGTTAAGGAATTTTAAGAGGGAACGAAGCTTTACAATATGTTCTTTGTTTTGAGCCTTACAACTCTAGCTTACATTAAAAAGTGGGGGTCACATCTTTAACATGCCTATATTAGTATGTGCCAATCTTAGTATATGATTAGGTAGGAGGTATTGGATGGTGAAATATCCTAATATTTTTGGAATACATCTATATATATAACTAACTGTAAAGCCTCTTTAATGATATTACAAAAATAATACTAATTCTATTCAGTGGAATCTGCTCACATAAAGATGTATGATGTAAACTGGACAATGCTAGGACTGTTACAATGCTGAAACCCACTGATATTCAGTAATACCAAAGTAGCCAATCCTGGTTTTGGTTCAGATTCGGATTTGGATTTTGAGATTTGGCAAAATTTTTTTATGGGCGGGTTCCAGTACCATTGGTAAATATATAGAAATTTTCAAATATATTTTCAAATATATATATATATATATGTGTGTGTGTGTGTGTGTGTGTATTCATAGATTCACACATGTAACATGTCAATGTTCATTCATCACTGGTTCAAAACTTCAAACATATAAAAATAATTAGAAGTTAGAAGCATGATACTCATAAAATGATAAATGATAAATCCATAATTGCCAATCAAGTACTCCTTAGATAATCACTAATAGTCACTAGAGGTAAATCAAGTATTCCTTAGATAATCACTAATGAAAATCAGATCACAGGACTAAGTTTTGAGCTTAACCAACTATTTAAAGCTTAAGCAAATAGAAAGATTTGCCTTCAACAATTACCAGTGAGTATAGTGGAAATGTTTGCTGTCATTAAATCTGATATAAATGAAGTCACAACCTAATAGCTGGAAATAGAGTTTTGCAACAGCACTCTAATTAGTAAATAGACATTCCAATAGTAAAAATGTGGGGCCAGTTTTTGGGCACCCATAGCCGTGGATTCCAGCGGATCCCTCCAAATTCTGTCTGGATTCTAGCAGGATTGCGGATGGGAATCCAAATTCTCCATGGATTCTGTGCAGAATGCACAAAGAATCTGAATCCGGATTCCCATCTGGAATCCTATCGGAATCCAGTCAGAATTCGAGCAGAATCCGAATCTGGGCGGAATTTAAGCAGAATCAGAACCAGGATCCGAGGCAAAACAAGGGTATTTGGTAACTTAGAGTAATACACAAATTGATACTCTTTAAAATATCATAAATTGCTTGCGTAGCTATACAGCCTTCGAGCGTCAGCAGTACGACCCAAAAATCTTCGCACAACAGGCTGCACCACACAAAAGGGAATATTTCTGCTAAAATGGAGTGGCTGGATTGTATGGTTCTTAGAAGCCTTCTTAATGCAGTGATTCCTTGTCACATAATCACTCACCCTCCTAAAAGATGGACAATGTTCAATCTCAATCAGTTGGGGTTTGAGAAAATGCATAGAAGGATCTTTTCTCCCCGCAATTCCTCTTTTATATCCACATCTAAAATAATAAAATATTATTATTCTTTTCCCTTTAAAAATGGCCTTTTATAATTTTGCAAATTAATATTTCTGTTGGACACATGTTAAGTTGCTTTTATGGTCCCCTTTAAAATTTCACTTTATAGAACTAAAGGCTACTGCCATGACTAAGGCCATTGCCAATAGACTAAAACTGAGTCTCTTGGATATCATCTCGGACGAAGAAACATTGTTTGTTCCGGGGAGTTCTATCATAGATGGCATAATAATAGCACAAGAAGCAATACATTCTCTGCAAATCGTAGAAAGGGCAGGGATAATCATTGAACCAGGTATAATTAAGGCATATGACAGGGTGAGTTGGAGATATCTACTGAAGACTATGCAAGCTTTTGGTTTCACTAACAGATTGTTGAATTGGATCTTCGCATGTATCTCAACTGTGAGGTTCTGAATTTTAGTGAATGGCTCTCTGGAGGGATTATTTGAGACAACAAGGGGCATTTGTCAAGGTGATTTGATTTCCCCTTTTTTATTCATAATCATGGCTGAAGCTTTGGGAAGGGTTTTATCTAAAAGTATTGAAAGAGGACTTTTACAAGAACTAGAAATCACCAGCAATCTTCCCCCCACTTCTCATCAACAATTTGCAGACGATACAATGCTGTTTGGATCTGCCAAAAGAAGGGAGGCTTATCACATACAAAATATTCTCAATTGCCATGCATTAGCTGCTGGGTAAGAAGTTAGTAAAGAAAAGTCATTTGTATTTTTCTTTAATATGAATCCACAGTTGGAGAGAGGCTACAGATTTTCAGATACAGTCAGGGTCATCTTCCGTGCACTTAGCTTGGGATTCCACTTGCAAAGGGTCTGAGAAAGACAAATTTGTGGGATAACTTGATACAAAGAATGGGAGAGAAGATGGCCTCATGAAAGGTAAATGGTTTTCTTGGGCTGGTAGATTGACAATTATTAAATCAGTAATAGCAGCAATGCCTATATACCTCATGTCATGGCTAGTGCTACCAACTAGAGTGTCAAATAAACTAAACCGAATGATGAGAAAATTCTTTTGGCAAGGCACATCGAACAAAGATAAAATTGCTTTAGTGGCTTGGGGCAAGATTTGCAGGACAACAAGATGATGGTGGAATGGGGCTCAGGAATCCACTATGTAGAATAAAGCATTGGGAGCTAAACTAGGAAGTGGGTGCAAATATTGCATAACAAGTATCTGAATAATCATAGTGTGGATGACATCCTGACCACATTCAACCCACCTAAGGATTCCCAAATATGAAACTTTATGCAAAGATACAAGTCAGTAATTACTGTCTATGTTTCATGGGACATCTATGATGGCAGGAAAGCTCTATTTTGGTTAGACTCAATGGCAGGCTATCCAAGCATTGATAGTATGGTAAATATCTCCAATGTCAAAGATACTCTCATCCATAGATGGGGGTCATGGGTAAGGCACTATGTTTATTTTGACAATAACATAGGAATGATGGAATGGAGTTGGAAAGATCTCAATGGATTGGTCCTTGATGGTAATAAGGTGAAACAATTACAAGACATTTTAGCTGATAGAACATTAACTTTCAGACCTGAGAATGATGCTATTGTGTGGTGTGGATCAAATAATGCTATGTATAATGTTAGAGATGGCTTTGTGTGGTGTGGATCAAATAATGCTATGTATAATGTTAGAGATGGCTATGTATAACTTACTAGGAACCAAGAGAGAATAGGGACAAAACTTCCATTGCAGCGTTGTTGGGGTGAATTTGGTCTTCCAATGTAAAGAGCCCGCCTGGCTCTTAACTGCAAACTGACTTCTAACTCCAATTTAATTGCAATTGTTTGAATGTTTTCAACAATATGAATTCTAAATGAATTTCTCCAGAGCTTGATTCCACCTGAGAGCTCGATTGCACTGGTACTCCTACCTCATCCGTAACTAGTGCACCCATATCCTGCACAGATGTGATTACCCCATCATCATGTTGCGCATCCCCAATTGTAGAAGCAAACTCACCACCAACCACCTCGATGTGCAATCGAACTGGGTCTGGGGCTGGTGTGGACCATACATGCTCCAACTCCACAGTCACCTCCTCTAATTGGATTTGTGACTCCTGAAGAGCTCGCTGAGTGCCCTTTAGAGCCTCAAAAGTCGCTGTGAGCTCCTGAGTAAGCTCACTCACCTCCTCTTCTCTGTCCATCAATGCCTCGTATGCCGTACTCCCCTACTCAACTAGGTAATCTCGGTCGGCTACCAACTGTAAATAGTTCTGTCTCAAAATCCTGATAGCCTCCCGCAAGGAATGAATCTCTGTCAAGGAAAGGTAACCACCACTGTGATCATCTGTCATAGGAGCACCCCAACCATTAACAACCAACAATTGACGAGTGGCATCAAAATGCTCGAGAGTAGAAGTAATATCTCTTTCAATTAAATCTATTAGATTTCCACAATCCATGTATAATCCCAAATCAGTTTCTAGATTTGATTGTGTAGAGTTTTTACCATCAACGTTTCGGATCATACCTCCTAGATCTGCAATCTACCATTTTTTGTTTTTCTTGCTCTCTGGCATCCTGATGATGGATCATGTATTATGATCCGAAACGTTGATGGTAAAAACTCTACACAATCGAATCCAGAAACTGATTTGGGATAATATCTCTTTCGTCAACTCGCAACTGGCTAGTCACATGATGACTCTGCACAATGGGCCTCCTATGAACAGCCTCAACTGTGCTGTCCACACTATGAGAGGAAACTGCATCCGACAAACTCCCCTCAAGATCACCGTATCGCTGTGTACTTTCATCCAAGTACACATCTACAAACTGAGTACAGGCATCAAACTTGTCCTCATCTAATCCCGAGGAAGTTGCTACTGAATCCAACTCAACACCATCTCCAGCTACCTCGTCCTCTGCAACTGCCTGACAGTCCAGATCCTGGGATCCATCCTCACTCACTAACAACCCAGAGTCCTCCCCCAAGGTCTGATAAGTCAAACATGTCTTGCTGCAGGAAGAATCATTCTCACGAGTCACCGGCGAAGTAACCCCCTCTCTAGAAGTGGAAGCCCTGGCTATAACAAACTCTTGCCACTCATATGCTTCCCCCTCCTCATCCATGAGTCCCTGTAACACAGTATCGTGGAACCCACCACCACCATATGACAATGTTGAGTCCACACCCAAAGTTAGATATAGAAAACCAAAAACACTACAACACTCATCATCCTCGCTCTCAATATCGGAAATATCTGTGATGCTAGTGTCCACATCATCTATCTGCAACCCCTCCACTAACTCTGGCTGCATAAACGACTCAATGTCGTCATGTGAATCAACTATACTGTGGCATAAATCTATGTCACCCAACTCAACTGCAACACTCCCATCATGAGTGTCATCACTAGATAGCTCCATGCTCACATCCTCAACACAGGTAAAAACCACTGTCTCCTGTACTGATCCCACACTGCGATTGCTATCATAAACCTCAGAGCTGTCAGAACTCATATGCTCCTCGCAGTCATCACCCAACATCTCACAAGGGGTGTCATCCCCAATGCAGCTCACAACATCCTCAAAAGTGTCATCAGATGTGTCTATACTATCAGCTTCCACATCTCCTGCTGAAATCTCAACTGCTGACACCTGACTCTGCACACGACTCAACGTCAGGCTGTGCACCAATAATGATGGAGCACAAACTGTCATCAACTGACCCTGTTGTAATGGCTAGATCACCAACATCACCACTGGGAGACTCCATACATGCATCAGTCCCATCTGAGGAAGCAACTGCCTCCTGAACTAGAGCAACACTACTACAGCTGACATAAAAATCTCCAATAACCACTCCCTCCACGGAAGCGTCTGAACACTCAGTGATAACTACAGTATCAGCTGCCTCTGTACAAACCATAGTGACTACTCTGGGAACCTCAACCTGTTGATTCTCAGCGCTGTTGTCAACCAATGGTACTGAAACATCCACATGTCTCTGTGAAATAGATCCATCATCAGCGATGCGGATAGGACTAGAAGGTGTTGTACCAAATATAGGTACATCTACATCATGGGCACCTGTCAGGGAAAACTCAAGCTTCCTTCCTTGCAATCTTGATGTTGGCCTTCTAAAAGCAGAGACCATATACCTCGCTGCCCTGTCTACTGTCACTGGATCCGACAAATCTCTGCCAATCTCTGCTGATGAAGCCTAAGTCTTTCCGTACTTTCCACCAAGGCATTTAATTCCTCTCTCTTTCCCATACTGTTATGGCGACTTCCAGAAGTGGGCCTCCTGTATTTATCCATAGCTAGGGAAAGTGGAAGTGCTGATCACTTTTTAAAAAATTTCAGAATATAAATGAATCCAAACCCCACAGGATGGCAGGAAAAATGCTTTGATACCATTGTAAAGAGCATGCCTGGCTCTTAACTGCAAACTGACTTCTAACTCCAATTTAATTGCAATTGTTTGAATGTTTTCAACAATATGAATTCTAAATGAATTTCTCTAGACTTTAAAAAAAAATAACACCAGCAGCAAATTAACATAAAAATTTAATTTTTCTACCTTGCTAAATCAACCAACATATTAAAACAATTATTCTAAATCCCAAACAATAATGAATTTACAATTTTTCAGCACCTCTGTACAAAATGACATGCTGGATGTTGAAATGCAGCCTTGCTAAATGAAGATTACAGTTTGCAAGCAGTCCATACACAAGCTATGTATTGGCACCAGCATTCCAACATCACAAAACCCAAACGCATCACCACTTATGATCAATTCGATCATTCCAAACAACTCCACGCAAGGTTGATTACCAGCAGTTTCGTACGGTACTAACTCCCAGCCGTACGGCTTCCTTGTTTACACAGCTCGGCATATCATTCAACATGATTCATTGGCAATGAAAACACCATCTCAAAATGCCTCAATTCAGTAGCAAATCGATTTCAGATATCAGTCAGCAGATTTGGAAGAATTTCATGTTCTCTCCATGAATGAAGACCAAACACAAACCCTAGTAGTCCTCCAAGGAAAATCGGTTTCCTTCTCCACTCAAACTTTTCAATTTTGAATAAATGACATAAGGTAATGAAAAGTGCTTTTTCGAATTGTATATATAGCTTTTTTGGAAAAAGCTTCAAATTCACTTTTTTTCACTAAAGAGGCTTTTTAAACACAACTTCATTTTATAACATTAAGTTATAAAGTCATAAAGTTATTAAATTAAAATAATTTAATTTAATAACGATAACTTTTAAAATAAAAAGCTGCTGAAGCCCATTGACTGCAATAAACTCATTTCTGATACCCGAGCCTCAAACTTCAACTGCCCTGCTAGAAATAGCCAACTGCCAAAAATAGACTTACTATAAATAGTAAGTCTCTCAAATTGGAGATCCCTTGAAAGCCAGTCCAGAAACATCTCACACCCCGTGCAGACGCCTTGCTAAACTTGGCCATACCCAAAATACCACTTACTAAAAATAGTAAGTTAACCAAACTGACCCGAACGAAGAGCAGACCTAGTAATCTGAACCTCCAGAATGGAATCCCAATACTGGCTCCGCCAACTGACCCCCTCTGATCACCTGATTAGCTTGCGGGGGTTGCCAAACCAAGCTAATCCCAAGAGACTGTAAAACGGGGACATTACATCCAAAAGTTGGCCTTTTCACATGGGCAGCGTTACAGAAAAAAATCTTGACAGCAGATAGATTTAGGGGAATGGGCTTTTATGGTTCGTGTAGATGTCAATTGTGTAGGGAGGATGACGGACAACTGATTATCTTTTGTTGGGATGTCCATTCTCACAAAAATGCTGGTTATGGTTATGCGCAAAGCTTGGTTGGTTCGGTGCTCTTCCAAATGAGATTTTAAGCCTCTTTCAATGTTGGCCAGTAATTGAAAAACAAGCTGCTTTCAAATGTCTTTCGTATATTTTCCTTGCAATTTTAGCCTGGGAATAATGAAAGGAGAGGAATCAAAGATTGTTCTAGAATAAGGAGATGTCAATGGGATCTTTCCTAAATGAGGTGGAAGCAACAATAGTGGAAATTGTTAGTAAGGAAGTGAAGTTTACAAATTGGGATGCGAAGATGAGCCTCAGTTGGATTGGTTTACGAATTCCTCCTTGGTTTGGCAAGAATGATACTTATAGAAGGTCCAAGAGGAAGGAGATCAGTTGGGAGAAACCACAAGTAGGGTGGATGAAGTTAAACTTTGATGGAGCTTCATGCGGGAATTCGGGAACCTCATCCATTGGTTGCATCCTTAGAAATTGGAGAGGAGAAACTATCCTAACATCCTCAAAATAAGTCAGCAAAGGAACCAATAATGAAGTTGAATTCAAAGCTATATTACATGGTATTACTTTGCGTAAAAGATTAAATATTAAAAAGATTGAAATTGAAGGGGATTCGATAGTTGTTATTAATGCAATCCGAACACGTAAAACTCCAAATTGGAATATAAATGCTATTCTAGAATAATCACTTATAATTTTAAGAAGCTCTAAATCATATTTTGCAAATCACATATACCATGAAGGCCACATGGAGGTAGATAAATTAGCGAACTTGGCGGTGGATGGTAATAACAAGTTAGTTATACATTTTGATAATTTTTAGAGGTCATGTTGTCGATGACCTTGGTTGTATGTGTAACAATGAAAGGACAAGGTGTGATGACATTCTCCTTAAAGTCCCTTCCCATCAAACATTTAGGAACTGACATTGCTGTAGAGTTGCCTTAGGAATATTTTGTCATTTTCAGGGGACAAGATAGTTATAAAGATTTCAAAGAGCCAAGTATTAATTGTAGGGCAAATGGTGGAGTGTGCGAACAAGCTTAAGGCAAGAGTCCAGGCTGGTACTTGGCAATTGATTGTCTTTTTCCTCAGTAGAGCCTTGCTGACTTAGAGGTGAATTCATGGATTCTCCGATACACTTGAGAGGTAGTAGGCAACAAATGACATTTCTCAGCTCTATCTCAGATTTGTGCATGAAATGTGTTATCAAGGGCCACAAAATTTCTTACATTCAATAGTTAGAAGTGGAGGTGATTAAGATAGTGTTGGGCCAAGATTTCCTGGTTGATGCGAATAGATATTGAGTGAACTCGGATATATCGTTTAGATTTCTAGGCTCTATTTCGGACTTGGGTGGGACAAAATTAAATGCATAATTGTTGTTGAGGCAAGTTTTCATACAAAAAATCTTGGTGGATAACATTGATATCGTCGTAATTGCCAGATAGATACTTGTCCAATATTTCAGGACAATTAAGGCTTAGATTAGGTTTTGGGCCTGATACTATCTCCCCTCTCTTACCATTGAGATGTGTGTTAGGGCACACACATCTTGACAATTTAGGGAAGTTGATGCTTGGTACCTGCAATCTTGTCATCACAAAGACAAACATGTATATACATACATATAATAGACAATGGAAAGGATCAATACATCGTGTGGATCTCGCAAGCAACTATGACTCTGTCCCTCACCATATCAAACACATCAAGCAGAAATGTAAAACATACACATAATCCATGTAATGCAAATATGGGGTTAGTATGTCAGAAATCCATAAATATAAATAGCATCATCATAAGCAAGGAATTAAGATGAAAATAACCATAATTATCTAGCCATCAACATATGATATCACACAACTTATCCAATGGCTCATTATATATCAAATCACAAGGAAATGCCATACATCAATATCCTCAAATATCACTGGAATAACCAACACACACATGAAAAGTGGCCTAAAAGAGTTTGGCAATAAATACTGAAAAGAAAACTATGGGTGGGTATTACATCCACCTCCCCTAGAATCTACAACAAAATAGGGATATGAATCCATCAATCCCAGAGCACCCTCTTAAGTCATAAAAGACTCAACGTGCGGGTCCCATTGGACCCTTTCTTGCTCCATGGTGTGAAGTCTAAGGATAATTCCTCGCTGTAGGAGTATAAAATCCAGCTGCAGGTCCTGTTGATGCGAGTTTTGTTCCACTTACAGAACATGCTGGACTAAACACTCAATGCTTTGAGAAACATAGAGCATTAAACCCTCTCTTGAATAAAGTCATCTCCCATGCTAAGCTTTGCAATGAAGATCATGGAATGACTCCAAAGTTCCTTACACCTGTGGATATCTAACTCAATTGAAATAATGTGATTTGCTGGTTAATCACTTAGGCGGTCTTACGCGATTCATTCAAGGATGCCAACTTACTTGCACTTCTAAAGATTTGGCTTCACAATTTGCAATAAAAATATAACCGTGATTTATATCACTTCCAACTTTGCTCTTCAACTCCTACTATCTACACTACTTCTAACTATGGATGGGAAGACCAATGGATTGACTAGGACTCCTACCAAATGGAGCCTTTCCTGCAACTTCAACTCCACCTAGTGCAAAGTGTCAAAGGATCTCAAATGGTTTTCATATCAATACCTTCCCCCCAATCCAACTTAGAGTACAAATCAAGGATCCAATGCCAATTGAACTTGAGCACAACTACTAGATTACCACACAAGGCACCCTTGCATGTACAAGGAGCTAGTGGCCTAGTTTTGTAGAGTCAACCAATAAACATCCACCACTATCACCAAACAATTTATCTACTTTTACTCTTTAACAACTTTGAAATAAAATCCTATTTTAATTGTGGAAGTAGAACTAGAAACCATGCAATAACACCAAGTGTTCCAACTTAATCACCATGCAAAGCACAACAATGATAAGAAGAGCAATTTTGGCATTACTTAAGCAACAATTTTCTTCAACCCCTCCAAATGAGAGCAAATGGCCTTATATAGAGGCTCAAGTACAATGAGTGGCCAAGATTAAGAGGCAAAAATTTGAAATCAAGGGCCTAGATTACATCCCATAAACCCTAATTAGGGTTACCACCCCATCGACTAATGAGAAGAGGACACCTCATTCAATGGACCAATGGAAAAAAAACAAAGATGGCAACCAATAAAATGGCACCAAATGATTAGCCAATCAGAATCAGACAGCTACCCAACCCAACAAGAAAGGAAAATCTGCCACTTGGGCTTACATCAAATGATCTTCTAAGATAGTCTTTCCTTTGTCCTTCATCTTCTTAGCCAAATCGATGAACTTGGCTAGGATGTTGTTGATCTCATCTAAGGAAGGGCAAGGGCTGCATCAAATCTTCCTCTCAGCCTCATCCATCATCTTCTTTGTCATCTCAAGTGTCTTCTCCTGCTTAGCTGAACGATTTCTAGTAAACTCAATGAGAACCTTGAGGGATGAGAGAGCCTCTAAATCCTCTGCACTGATGATATCTCCTCCAAAAGATCCCAATCTCTCTGCTAAAGTATCCATGTTCATATCCTCATCTCCAATTTCTTCAATGCCAAAGGCGACTCCTGTTGCACCCAAGGTGTGTGAGATCCTGTCGTAGACTGTTGACCTGAGATGAGCAATCTCATTCCCAACTCCTTCCAACACTTCCATTCTATGAAGTAAGGCGAAATACCAATTCTCAATAATACTCATTTCATCCGCCTTAATCACTTTGGCTTTCTCTAATAACTTATCTGAAGTGTTAATCACCGCCTGCAACTAGGGAATAGTCCTGTCCTTGACTGAGAGGAAGCCCCTCCAAATACCATCAAAGGCATGTAGCCTCGCTGTAAGAGCTACAAATGCCTGGAATTGTTCCACAAAATATGGCAAGAAAACCAACCCATCCTAAATAATTCTCTCAACCCAAGATTGAGTCTCCTGTAGAGTGACCCTTGCATCCTCCGCATCATCAATGCTTCCTTGTGCTAATGCAAGTGGTAGCATGGTTATATGATCTAACCGTTGGATTGGCCTGCATGCACCTTTATAACAATCCTTCAAGCTTTGGATTTCTGCCCTTAGCCTCTCATTCTCTTATGTTGCTTGATCTAATTTCTACTTGAGAGAATTGATGCCATCATGGAGTTCCTCACAGTCAAATTCCTTTGTTATAGTTCCCAGTTCATGCTCAACTATGTTATACTCATGGGCTTAAATATCATCTATTGTCTTGTTCACCTTTGGAATTGCAACTTGAACCCTGCAAGTACTTGACTCCCCTCTAATAACTCTTGCCACTATTCCTGCAGCTTGGCTCTCTTTCTCAGTTACTTCTCTTTCTATCAACTCTTCAATGTTCCCAATAGGTCGAACAGGCGCAATCTTCCCTTTAGGCTTGAGAAGATCCCTCAACCACGGTGGCACTGTACACCTTCCCATTTCTAAGTTTGGTTCCTCTTCCACAGGCACAACCTCATTAGTTCCTTTTGGTGCTTGACTTCCTTCCTCAACTGGTAGGGCCTCCACATCAATTAATCCAACATTTTCACTACCTGTAGGAGAAGAACTTCCCTTAGGCTGATTCAGAGTGAGGGGAGAATAATTTGTGCTGTAGCTGTATCCCCTGGATGAATTTGAACTCACTTCAACTGCTGTTTCCTTGTCTACATTTTCAGTAACCACATTCTGAGCTGCAGTGATACTTTCCCTTGAGGGCACTATACTCACACCCTGTTTCTTGGCTGGTGGTTCCTCGAACTCCTTTTCCTTTCCTTTTGCACTTTCCATATGCTTTCTCTTTTTGCTACTCGCTTCCGCTTGCTGGCTGCCAACTTCATCTTGCTGCTCAGTTGACTCCGAAATCTCTTCCACTAACTTCATCTTTTCATAAGTGAGGTGAACTCTTCACTCCTCCAATCGAGCCATCTTGTTGTACCATTCCTCTGTGTATAAATCAATGGGCTTCATTATTGCTTCCAATGAAGGGTCTCAGCCACTTGTTGAATCAATGGGATCCAATTCACTTTGCCTTATGGATTTATAATCTACTCTTAATGTCTTTTTATCTTCCTCCAGCTGATCTGGGATGCTAAGTTCTCTCCATCTATAACTTCTCATCATGTCCACTATAAGTCTAGAGAAGGCTCTTTTCCTTACTTCGTAGTCATCAACTGCATTGGCCCAATAGTCCTCTAAATGATGAACATGCCTGTATGGATTTCCATATGTTGTTTTTACTAGCCCATTTGGATCAAAGTCTTGTCTTGCATTATACCATGCCAAGTGGTAGTACTCCAATTCTGTCTCTGCCATTGCCAAAGTAATGGAATTGGGGCAACTATCAGCTCCAATTATCAATGAGAAAGTAACTCTCGACTTGCCTTAGTGCTTTTGAATCTTGTCATAATGTGCTAGCTATCTAGCTACTTTCAACAACACTAGTCTGTCAGGTGAATATCTTGGAAGTCTCTTTGGGCAATAAGTATTTCCTGCTAATTTGATATATGTAAACTTTGGAAACTAAATGTACTAACTCCTATACTTTTTCACCAACTTTTCTGCTTTGGGAGAGAGTCTCCTGTGAGGTGCCTCTTGCAAAGTTGTCATTGTCTTCATGGAAATGCATCATAAAACATCTTAAAGTCCTTGGTGTTATGCAAGTGTAATTGTGGATAGCACTCATGCACCAAGTATTGTCCAGCCTCCTTCCCAACTGTGCCCAAAGCTCTCAATCTTGGCTACTGGTACAAGCCTGCCATCATATAGAAAAGGTAGGATCCCATGTAGAATACCTTATGATCTTGCACTATTCTCAACTGTAGATCCAAGTATTCTCTTATGATCATGACCCAATCAAACATTTTCTTACCACTCGCAATGCCCTCGATGAAGTAATACATCCATATCTTGAATTGCCCACTTTGAGTTGTTCCCATGACTCTGCTCAACATCACCATGAGGTCACCATACTATGGTTTGAAGTCCGATCTCGAGAACTTAGGTAAGCTTGCAAATGACTTCCTTGGCTCCTTCAACCATTCTCTACACAACAAGGAGGCATAAAAATCTGGATTATCGTTGTAATGCTTGGTTGCTTGATCTCTAGTCACGAAGATGCCATTGTTGTGATGTGGGATGTGGAATGCTTCTTTGATAACGGGCTTACTTAGATTGGTGAGCACCTTCTTGTCCTCACCATAGCACATCAACTTGGATTGGTAGTCATAGTGGATGACGCACTCTATGATCAATTCGGGACAAGGCTAGGTAGGAGGGAAAGCTGCCACCTGTATGATTCTATTCTTAAGCATCCTCATTGCAAGTTGTGAAGAACTTCCAAGCAACTGATCCCTCATTTGTATCATGTTCACTGCCCCTAGGTTGGTGTCTCCAACCTTCTTCAACTTGGAGGGAAAGAGGGACTTAGGCATCATGTCCTCTACGTCCTTGAGTTGAGCTGCTCTTAGTGCCTTGGAGGAATTCGTATCAACCATACCCCCTACAAAGACCACAATTCACCAATTACTTCTCTTGAATATAAATTATATAATATTAAGTTAATTGAGTTAGGTAGTCATTGTTGTTTATTCAATTAACTTGGTCAATTTAGCCTTTGCATTAATTCTAACATTCTCCAGTTTGAGAGATTTGCTATTTATAGTAAGTCTATTTTTAGCAGCTGGCTATTTTTGGCAGTGGGTTATTTCCGGTAGGGCAGTTGGCGTTTGGGCTCTGGTGTCGGAAATGAGTTGGTTTCAGTTAATAGAATTCAGTGGCTTTGTTTTTAAAGATATCATTATTAAATTAAAGTATTTTAATTTAATGACTTAAGTACTTTATAACTTTATTGTTATAAAGTGAAATTATCATTTAAAAGCCTTTTATATTAAAAAAAAGTGAAATTGTGCTTTTTCCGAAAAAGCTATAAGTACAACTCGAAAAAGCACTTTCATTCACTGATTATTGATTTGATAAATTGTTTATGTGAGAATTCTGCTTGGCTTGGAATAGCTAGGGTTTCTGGAGCTTGGTCTTCATTTTTGGAGAGAGTTCTTCTGAGATTTGTCGAGTTTGGTCTTCTTCCAAGAGAGAGCTCGTTCTGATTCCGAATTGAATCCATTGCTGAGGTATACTGGATATGTATGAAGTTATTCTACAGGCAAATGATTTCCTCTCAAAGAAATTCAATTTGTCTTGCTGAGGTTCTGAGAATGAATTGGGAATTGTGCTGTTACTTTTAATTCAGTATTGGTTTCGAATTTGCTGGTGAATTATTAATTTGTCAAGAAGATTGAATTATTTGAAGCTGAGAATCAAGGAGTGATTCGAAATTTAATTACTGAGGTCTGGTTTATTCACGCAAGTGCTGTTGTGAAATCTGGTTCCTGCGTAAGGTGTGAGGAGGCTTGCCTTCTCTTTCCTTGCAGAAACGACTCTTCCTAGGAGCCGTTATTGAACATCAAGGCTACGCAGAGGTTCTCTTCGCATTTCCAGCCTCACGCGTTAGCAGTTGGGGCTCCAGCAGGCTGCGTTAGGGACTGACAGGCTGCAGCAACATTGCCAACAGCTCACGGCAGGTGTAAGGGAGTGGTCTGGGTGCTGCACAAGCCTGCAAAATAACACAGGCCCAGTCACGTTTTCATACAGCAGTCACGTGACTTTTACAGAGGATGATCAATGCATTCTAGGCTGTGACGTAGCATTTAATTTGGAGTTATTTGCTTTACAAGGTTACGGAAATCTGCCAGGTGCCTAATTTACATGTTAATTTAATGCTTCAATAATTTGTTGTGATGAGAATAAGAATTGATAAAAGTTATCAGAAAAATTCAATATGTTTTAATTGATATATTTGAAGTTAGTAGAAATTTCTTGTATGTGTTTAATGAGGCTATAATTGGCATAAGAAATTGCATACATATCAAATTAAAATAAAGAAATCAGGAAGAGTCCGATAGGTTCTTCACACAAATCGCTTCAATGTGAAGCTTGATTGTTTGTGTTTAGTCTTGCATAATTTACTTTTGACTCCAATTTCCTAGCCTTTACTTCTCTTTAGAGGCTGAGTTTGTCAGTTCCCTGTTTAAAGTTTGTTTCCAAGTGCTTGGGAGCACAATATAGCTGCACATCTGAATTGAATTGCTGCTACAATGATGTAGGAAATAAATGGCACGTCTGAATTGAATTGCTGTTGCATTTTATTTAATCTACAGGTAAAATCCAACTCTCCATTTAAATTTAAATGATGAGAATCTATTTTCTACTATTAATGGTTGAACTCTATATTTTATTTGCTCTCAATATATTTATGTTGTGGAAATGCCCTTTATACTATAAACATTCGTGCATTTGTTCCATTCGTCTCCAACAAACACTGTACACAAACTTACTCCAAAAGAAGCATGGTTTGGACGAACAGTAAAAGTAAGTCATCTCAAAGTGTTTTGGTTCAGTTGTATTTGGGTTTGTGAATAAAAATGAATAAAACTTGATGCAAAATGCAAGAAAATAACACTCACAGATTATAGTGACAATCATAAGAATATTAGTTGGTTGAACTCTAGACTACTAAAGTATGCTTTAATTGTGATGTGGTAGTTGATTAAAGTATAGAGCTGTTTCAAGCAACAAAAGAACAAATATCAGATTTGTAAGTTGCTGGAAATGTAAATAAATTGGATGGGAAATCAGGTTTTATGGATGAAACACATCTTACATGAAGTGGAGGATAGATTTTCAGGAGGATGTTTCTTATTGAATTTCCTGACAAAACAAATCTTTTGCAAATAAATTAAAGAAGCAATATAACAGCATTGATTTGGAGGAGGGGAAGCAGGTTGTGAGGCACATCAGGAGGGACAGGGACACAGATTGGGGGGCCTGGCCCAGTTTTACTTGGGAATGTGTGCTATATATGTTGTTGATAAGTCTAAGACAATCCTTTCCTAGATGATCCTTAAAGTTTTTTGTGGGTCTATGTTCCCTAATTGAGAGTATATATAGCAAAATAAACTATGGTATATAGATGCAACTACTTTTTATTTTAATCTATTTGTAATCATAGCGTGGATCACATCTTATTGGGACATGTCCTTGTCTTGTATGTTTGATTTACGGAAAGTAATGGCCATGGTTAAGCTCTAATGGTCTTTTCCAAGGTTTAATGGCTTATAAACATGAAGATAAAATGAATTAAGATAATTTTTTTGATATTCTATTGTTTATTCTTTTATTTATTATTATTTCTTAGTGTACCATAAAATAAGGAATTCAAAATAAATTTCATGTTTCATATTAATGCCTATGAAATAGCCAAATCTTTTATCAGTTGGCATACCCTGAATGGAAATATTTTGTATTAAAAATATAAGGACTTCAACTGATTTTGATATTCTTGACTAAATTTACCAATATGGATTAGTATATATATACCAAGTCTACAACACTTTACCTGTTTATGGTGTTGTCATGTTTGCAGGCTACTTCTTCATGTGTGTTTACTTGTCAAAATCATATAAAATGAGAAAAATGGTTATTTTTCTTACGTTTAAGCTTATAATAATATGTATTTTCTCTTCTTTCCAGCGTGCTACAGCTCGCGATGATACTGGAATTTCTCTAGTAAGAGATGAGTTTCAAACTCCACTATTTTTTAGGTGGGTGTTTTATTTTGAGTGCAGTTATAATTGTAAGAAAGACATTTTCAGAATAATATTTCAAAACCTTTTTCATTGCGTTCATGATTTGATTGGATTACAGTGGCAAAGACCATGATGACATGGTGTTTGCAAAGCTGGAGACTGTGTATGCGGATTCTCGTGACCAGGGTTCTTCAATGGTTTGTGCTAGTTTTGAATCTAATTTTATGCTCTAACCTCAAAAGTGTGACATTATTTTTGTAAATATCTTCTCAGTTTCTTTGGCCTATTCTAATATTTAAAAAACAATTTGTGCAGCTTGTATTTAACATGGAACAAGGTCTACCTGTCATCCCAGATTGGCTAGTTTTCACTCGTGTAAATGTACGTGGAAGACAGGGAATTCGCATTGGGCGTGCTCGTTGTGTTGCAAGGTAACTGTAATGTCTCCTTATTGGATCACTTAAGGTTTTGAACTAAATCTTTTTAATTCCAATAGCAAGAGACTTCTTTCTATCTATAAACTCGTACACAACTCTTTAATTTTTCACAAGTGAGTGTCTGGAATATAATTTGCAAATTGTGTATACTGTATATTATCAATATCCTTATTTAATGAATTAGACAAAGGAAAGATTGATCAATGCAATTATCTGTTATCTCGATGTTATACAAGAATTTTATTGCCAAATAATTCTGATATAATTCTCAAGTTGGTAATAATATACTGGCTATGATGCTGCCCTCATATCTCCTTCAAATCTGTTTATGAAACTTCTAACAATCTCCTTGTATGATCTGCAGCCAATCTTCTCAGAAATGGATGCAATATATATATGTGTGTTTGTGTGTGTGTATGTATCTGCTCATAGATCATTTATTCTTATCACAAATCTGCGTAAATGCCACCTTCACAAATCTGCCATAAATATTTTCAATGTTCATAAATCTGCCTGATGTTATCTTTAAGATTTCACCCTTTAATTTTGCACATTCTTTTTTTCCAAAACTGCAGATGTAAACTTCATATATCTGATTATTCATGTTTTTAACTCTCATATGTAATATCCGTCACTGACTTTCTCAAAATTTGGCACAATCTTTCCCATTCTTTTTGTCAAACACTTTGCATGCTTCCTTAGGAAAAGGATGCTCTTTGCAAATATTGATGTATTCAGATTTATGAATATTACATTGAAGCCAAAGAATGATAAATGAAATAATTTAATTTTATATTGTTATTTAATATTAAAGTTTATTTTAGAAAGTGTACATTACAGTAACACGCTTGGATGTGATTGACCAGTAATTTGTGTTATTGTACTCACATAGCAGACAAGTTATATGATGACTTTTTGAAGGGAATGCATATTTAGTTGTTTGGGTTCAAGACTTGTTGACTTTACCTTTCATAAAATGTCTACAATGGCTATGTATTTTTTCTAGTTGGAAAGAAAATAGTTCATGGAGGCCTGGAAATTAAGGTTTTGATTTTGTGGTTGATAAATGTAAGGTTGCAATTCTTTAGCAATGTTCTAATTCTAGGAATTTTGGGAGAGTTCCGGAAATTTTAAACAAGAACTATGGAATACAAATATATTGTATGGGTGGACTAAAGAGTTTGATTTATGGTGTAGTACAAAATATAAAATTGTTCCACATTAACTAAAAAGTTGTAGCATAAAATTGATAGGGATTATTGATTATGTGCTCTCATAGATAAACTCATTGACATAATATAAAAAGCATAAGTTTGAGTGGATATTAAGCATACAATAAAATTATGTCTAAGTAGGAAACACAATAATAGACAACAAATGCGTAAAAGGAAAATTCTATAAATAGTTTCTTTTATGAAGCACAATTGAAAATATTGGACTCAACAATAACTTGGTTGACCCAAAAAATATAAAAACTCAAGAATTGGCAAAAAATCAGGAAAACTTGTGAATAACTCTATAATTTTTTTGAACATTAAAAAAATACATAAACCATTAAAAATACTTTTCAAAAAGATGCATATTATTGAACTTATGAAACATATTACTGATTTTCTTCACGTATACATCAAAAATAGAGTTAAATACACATCATAAGCCAAAAAACCAGCTCAATACACATGAACTTCAAGTTTCAATGGTGTCTCCAAGTAGCATACTATGCAATAAGCCCTAGAAAAAAGACCATTGATAGACAACAACAAAAATCAGTGCAACACGGGGATGCGTCCCCCCCCAAACCCCCCCGTTCCCAAGCCAGGGACATCCCCGGGATAGGGATGTGGTATCCTCCCCCCTCACTATTGCCTTCCTGCCACCAAGTTGCTGCTGAGATGCGGGGATGGCTAGGCATCCCTCGACCGTCCCAGGGATGTCTGCATGTCCCCCGTTGTTGGACAGTGTCAAAATGACAAAAAAGTGAGTTAATTTTTTTTAACGTTTTCACCTTTATATTAGGGTTCTATTCGAACCCTAAAAGGAGGTGGGTCCCATTTTGGCCACTCCAAGTCTACATAAGCCCCTCAAAACTTCATTTTTTCGTCACAATTGGATTTCAACTTGTTTTCTACTGCTGATAGAGAAGAGTGATATCATGATTTTGTACTTAGTTTGATATCATGCTACTCATTGTAATCACCTTTATGATATTTTTGATATAATATAAATCATAATCTTCTATTTGTCGATAATTTGAATTTTTAATAGTAATTGGTAACTAATAGATGGCAAACTCGTCGAGAAATCGCCGATTGGTGATTACTCGCCGTGTTTTCTTGCTCCATGAGTTTTCTAGCCAAAACTCGCATAGAAAACTCACCGAGTTTTTTGGAAAAACTCGTAGAGTAATCTACGAGTTTTTCCAAAGAAGAAGAAAACTCGCCCCTGCGCCAATGCTAGGGTTTAAACGTCAAAAATGCCATTTGTGGAGGGACGGGAGGATTTATATTTGAGGATTTAAACAAATATAACATTTAAGTATAAGTCTGATTTATTTAATTTCTTATACTTTAAGTTATATTTGTATAAATACTTTCAGGATGTTTGAGATAGGTTCCAGCTTCATAGGAGTTAAAATGCAGATTCTAGATTTGAGGGTTTTCGAAAAATTCCAGACTTAGCCAAATTTCAGGATTCTGCAAGCCTTCAGCAGGGCTACCTACCACAATCCATCATGGCTTTCTAAGGTCAAACTGAAGCTGGCAAAAGGATTCTCAAAGGATTTTACTCGTTCTATCACAAATCACTTGGTTTCAACCCCATCTCTATGACAAACTTAGCTTAGCTCTTGCCCAAATCCTGGACAGACATGACTTCTCAACAGACAGACTTGAAAACAGCCACCAACAAAGACTACATAAGACCTAGTTATGAAAACTTTGACATTTGGCATTGATCAGGGATCAAGCATCATAGATTCATACTATGAAATGACTTAGTTTTACAATTATGTATATTTCTCTTATTTTTTGTATATATAATGCATAGGAGGCAAAGTCACACGACTCACACCCATCACAGGGTTCCTCTTCTAGGACTAGACCCTCTCCCTTATATGCTAGTAGAGTTGGGAAGAGGAAGATGTGATTGTAATGATGTATTTACTTCTATTTTTGTAGAACTAGAAACTATTTACTATTTTGCTTCTAGCTATCAACATTGCACATGAGATAGTGATTTTGTACCCACTTTGCATTTATATATATCTAAACTCTGCTTGTTTCCTTTGTGTTCTCATTAATTAACTCATTGGATGCATCTTCTCATTGAATTTTGCAAAAAAAATGTATTTTTAATTAAATTTAAGTTGTTTTTTAAGTTCCTGAGTTTTTCCCCGAGTTTTTTCAAAAACTGGCCGAATATTTCCCAGTTTTTTTGGGGGCCTTAGCGAGTTTTTGCCGAGTTCGAGTTTTCCATCTATGGGTAACTCGATATTCAATGTTCAAAATGAAAACTTCAATGTTCAATGTTCAATGTACAAGTATACTGTATTTTGTATCGGGTATGTTTCAATTTTGCTATGTTCAAGTATTTGGTATTATTAGTTCTTATAGTGTTATACATTATTTCATAAATAGCATTTCAAGTACTATATGTATAGTATATTACAGCTCCCCCCACCGCTGTCCCCAAATTGAAGCCCTTTTTTCCCCGTCCCGACATCCCCCATTACCCATGTCACACTGACAAAAATTTAAAATCAGGATTGCTATAAGGTGTATGAACCACTATTATATATATTTGAAGAACTGCTGTTGCAAGAAACTTAAACTACTATTTCTATTGTTTCTAGAGGCTAAAACACTGTTTTGCAAAGAGAAAAGTCTGTTTATTGCAAGACCAAAATCACTTTTGTCTTGGGAACAAGTAGTGTAAATTCTAGAGTTCCAGTGATACATTTCCTCTATGTAACAAACATTGATCTATGGTTCCTTTATTTCAGATGCAACATGAATAAGGGAAAACAAACCAGTACTTCCTTTATTGAGTGCAACAAGGCATCTAACAAACCCGCAACATACACAAGAAGCTGTCACACTACTTGTATTACCCCCCAAAAAACATCAAAATTTTGACCTAGAAATCATGATTTTTAAGTTGTGGCCGAACTTTACTTTGGTGTTGGGTGACGTATGGGATTTTCTTCCTAGTAAGGTGAGTTTTACACAAAAAAATTGTTGTGACTTTCTTCAATAACTTGTGGCTACGTAATACCTATGAGTAGTCATTTGGCTTGTGGACATGCCAGTATTCATGGAATTTTGCAACTGCGGTGAAATGTCCCCTTTCTATTTTTGCCTTAGAACTTTGTCCTAAGTGATAATTGCACAAGATTAGGGTTAGGGTTTACCATATATAGGATTTCTTCGGTTATTTAATTCCAACTTGAGACCTTGCAACATAGTTAGGGTTCGTAGATAATCATAATGTCATCATTAGATTTCTTAGAACTATAAATAACATATAAATAAGGAATGTAAATCAATTCAATAGATGTTTGGAGTTAACTTGAGGATGACCCAACCATTGGAACTGATAAGGTAGGGTGACTTGATCAGGTGCCCTAGAAACCTCTTACCCTAGGCCCAAGAGCGGATACATTTTTCACCCTTAGCCTCATGTGGCCCTTGCTATACATATGAGGTGGCTATCTAGTGCAAGGTCCTATTGACTTTCTCCTTCATCTTGCCATTCTTAACTTTCTTCTAATGATTGAACACCCATTCACCATGGTAGGGACTGTGAGGAGTATTCCCTATAAGGTGCCCTGAAAGCCTATCCTTCCTAGGCCCAAAGGCAGTCCACTTTGCCCCCCTTTGGCCCCATGGGGATCCCCCTATCACAACCATGAGGTGACGCACTTAGAAGGTGGCCTCATCGCTGTTCTCCCAATCATGACTACTACACTTTACTCACCATGATTAATTATAACAGTTAGAAAATATAAATAACGTTTTATACATACTCTTTGTATTAAAAATTTAAATCCTTACACCAGTAATATACCTGTCATTACTAAATAAGATAATTACAAATTTTACTTTAAATTATTAATATATATACATATAGAAATGTGTAATTATATATAATTGCTCATTATAATTTTGATCTCTAGAATACAAAAATCCCATACAATAATAATCATCAAAACACTTCATGTCAAGTATTTGTGTCAAATGGTACTGGTACCAAGATATCGGTAGTCTAAAACTATTTCTACTCTTTTATATCTCCTTTGGGTGTAGGGATTCACATCCTTTCATTTATTAATGCCCTAATGAGAGGGATACACCCTTTGGCTATGAAAAGATACATTTGTTTAACAACTGCTGCCCCTTTCACTTCCTATCTCGCACTTTTCAAATGCGTCTTTACTACTTCTTAAGTCTACACATATCCCATTTAAGATCTGCATATCTTCTTCTTCTAGATCTATATACCTTATTTTCTTCTTTCCTCCTCAATTCTTATTTTAGATCCCTCCTTATACTTCTCTGAATCTGCTCTAGATCCCCTCCACTCCTTTTTTCCCCCATTCCATTTGATCCTTCCTCTCCTGCATATCTTCCCATGTGAGGGAGAGGTCACACCTCTTCATCATGTCTGCCTTTTGGCATGAGTCACCACTCTTCATAATTGTCTCTCTTTCGAAGAGTCACAACCCTTCATGATTACAACCAAAGTAATGAGAATTGGATCGGAATCGATCGAATTGTGAATCGGAATTGAATCGACCACGAATCGGCAAATTTAAAAAACCCTTGAAATTTAGAGATTTTAACAATTTAAAACTTATTTCATGCACCCTTTATTGAATATAACTTAACACACTATAACATTCATCAAATAGAAGCTAATATACATAAACAAGGAACATAAATGATAAATCCATCACATACATTACACATAAAATGTAAATTGTAGCTAAAGTAAATAGAAATCATAGGATCGTAATGAGTCAAATCATAGAATGTATGTAAGATGAAGATCCATAAGACATCAAATCATAAACGTATGTAAGATGAAGATCCATGAAACATATGTCTATCAGTATCTGTAAGATCCATAAAACTAAATTGTTTCATAGTATGAATCTATGATGCTTGATCATTGATCAATGCCAAATGTCAAAGTCTTCATTACTAGATCTTAGGTAGTCTTTGTTGGTGGCTATTTTCAAGTCCCTAGGTTTGGCAAATGAGGTTTTAATGATTTTGGCCTGTTGGGAAGTCATATCTTTCTGGGGATTGGGTGAGAGCTAAGCTAAGTTTGTCATAGAGATGGGGTCGAAACCAAGTGATTTGTGATAAAATGAGTTAAAACCCTTTGAGAATCCTTTTGCTAGCATCAGTTTGACCTTAGAAAGCCATGATGGATTGTGGGAGGTAACCTTGCTAAATGCTTGTTGAATCTTGAAATTTGGTTAAGTTTGGAATTTTTCGAAAACCCCCAAAATCTAGAATCTGCATCTTAACTCCTATGAAGCTAGAACCTATCTCAAACATCCTGAAGTATTTATATTTTATAATTTATACAAATATAACTTAAAGTATAAGAAATTAAATAAATCAAAATTATACTTAAATGTTATATTTGTATAAAGCCCTTTTAGGGTTATAACTAAGGCAAACAACCAAACAAGTAATAAAAAACTATTGTGTTTTTTTTAATTTTTTGAGTCTAACTTTATGCTGGGCACAGCCAATTCATGGAGCTGAAAATCGCCGGTTTTGGCATGAATCGCGATTCATGCGATTTCTTCTGGATGAATCGGACGATTCAGATTCAGATTAAAAAAAAATCGCCGAGGTTGAGTCAGATTGTGGAATCGCCTGAATCGCTGTGATTCTCGTTACTCTGATTATAACCCTTCATAATCACAACCCTTTCAAATAGTCACAACCCTTTTGAAGAGTCACAACCCTTCATAATTTCAACCCTTTTGAAGAGTCACAGTCTTCATAATTACATCTTTTTCGAAAAAGCCACAACCGTTAATAGTTACAACCCATTTGAAGAGTCACAACCCTTCATAATCACAACCATTTGGAAGAGTCACAACCTTAATAATTACATCCCTTTCGAAAAAGTCACAACCCTTCATAATTACAACCCTTTCCAAGAGTCACAACCCTTCATAATTACAACCCTTTCCAAGAGTCACAACCCTTCATAATCACAACCATTTTGACGAGTCACAACTCTTCACCTTTTGAAAGTCACTTCCTTATTTTCTTCCCTTCCCTTTCTCTTTATAATTCCTTAATTCTTATGCTCCACTCTTTCTTCCTCCTTCCCTTTTTCCTCAAATGAAGTTCTCCTCTCCCTTTTATACCTCTCATTTGAAGGAGACAACTTTTCCATTCACACCTTTTGACCATTTGTTTAACTCAACTAAATTTTAATTATTTTTAATTTTATTCTTTTATATTTTTAATTAAATTATTATTCTTGATTATTTAATCCTTTTCCAAGAAGGGGACATGACGTGGTATAAACTAACTGAATTTTAATTATTTTATATTTTTAATTTAATTATTATTCTTGATTATTTAACCCTTTTCCAAGAAGGGGACATGACATGCAGTATGAAGTCCTACGATGAGGATAGCATTGAAGCAGTATTTTACCCCTTTCCACAAAGAAATAACGGTGACAATTGAGGTGAATTTGTCACCTACGCTCTATTTAGGCATATCTTAATATCACACAAATATGAGAATGATATTCCTTGTGAGCTGCTTTCAGCAGCAAAAAATTGCTATTGTAGACACTTGAAAATGTCATCTTCACCTAATTGTCTGTTCATCCAATCATCACATGATTCATTCATCCATCTCCTATTTCCCAGTTTCTCAAGCAATCATCTAGTTTATTCATCCATCACCTAGTACACACATCGTCTTCCTATCACCTATCGTACAGATTGTTACCTAGTGCCTAATGATTTGATTAAATAATCCCTAAATTATTTAATTAAAATGACTATTATTATTCATCCATTTAATGAATTATCTATCCATTTACAAGTCGATTTGTTTACCCATAATTACCCACGTATTTATCCATTAAATTAATCGTTTATCCACATATTATCCATTGATAAATTAATTTAATATTGTTTTCCACCTCATCTGCACAAATAATCCAATTGATTAATTATTAGATTTACAATTCCACCTCCAATAGTTGACTTATTTGTCTAATCAGTTCACTCAGAATCACTCTTAGTCTCACTCATCAATCACATCCATTTCGCTCACCCATGCAATTAGTTAACTCATTCATGCAATAGTCAACTCATTCATATAATTTGACCTCATCTAGTTAACTCACCCATGCAATAGTTAACTCATTCAGAATAATACAAGATCGGCTGTTAAGTAGGTCTGAAAAAGATGTTAGATTAGGTGAAAAACTAATCTCCCAAGAACACCTGCATGCATAACCCTGTCACATGGAAGAAGCAAAGCACATAAGACAAGAAAAATCTATGGAGGCCAAAAAGCCAGAGACATCATATGCACATTCAAAAAACAATCTATTATGAATAATGCATTGAGTTGCTGAAAAATACAAAGAGGGAATCCTTATAAAAGGAGACCAAAACCCTAAAGGAGAAAACCCTAAAGAATAATAAGATGCCTAAGTCTAACTTAAGTGTAGAGAATAATAGACTAATAATTAAATAAATTAATTATTAGCTATAATATGACTACTCTAACAAAAGACACTACAAAATATAAACAGTTTATGCTCACAATTCACATAGTCATCCGGCTATATATCTAATACAAAAAAGCAACTAAAAGCCTACCCTCTGTCATCATGTCGCTGTACATACAAGAGCATATCAAAAAAATACAATAGAGCATGATAAAATGTCACGCATTGCCCCATCTATCAATCCAAGATACCCATCCGAGGTTTCCATCCATCCATCTAATAACTCTGTCTTCATGTATCATCTGAGCGTATGGATGTGCAGGAACCTGTGCCGGTGCTGGTGGGATGGCAGCCAGGGGGATGGCTACCAATGGTTCTTCCACTTCCTTGTTCTGTCTCCCTATGAATGTGTTTATTTCTGCCATGAAGTTTTCCAAAGCAGACTCGAACTGGTTTCTTTCCTTTGTTCTCTTCACCCACGTGTGTCCATGGGATACCTCCCATCTCCCAAGATTGACCATGCCATATTGTAGAAGGTCCTCAAACTTTTTCCTGTTCAATCTGATTGTGACAGACACAAACATTGCATAATCAATTATATCTAATACAAAAATAAAATAAAATTAATAGATTGATATTTAATAAAGTGACATTAATAATATTTTATTATTAATTTTTTTGATAGGCAATAGGCATAGGCCGAATCATTTTATTAATATTTAATAACCTATACAACCTGGCTCACTAGGGGCACCAGTAGGAAAGAGCTGGGCCAAGAAAACCTCCGGTCTTGCCCCAAAACATTAAAAATATACATTTGATCACATACAATTACATGTCATCCCGGAATACAAGGAAAGTGGAGGACTTGTGATGTCCTCATTACAGATTTTACAGTGCAAAGTATACACTACAATACAAAGCTGACCCCAATGAAATCTCCATTACAATAAAAGGCATGTGAGATGCAAGGATCAATGCTCTTCTTCAATTTACTGTTAAGTAGGCCAACTTCCTGTAAGGTAGTCCCAAATCCTTTGAAATACAATATATTGTGTACATTTCTTGTTCACATTTGCTTTGATAGATCTTTCTGCTGCAAGACACTCCATTTTCCTGCAAAAGACACCACACATCTTCCACAAAACTTGGCATTCTGTCAGCTTGGCTACCATGTACTTAATTCAAAAAACCATTCAATTCATTATAGCATGTCAAGGATCCAATTTAATACTAACCCTTAAGCTTTTTATCTCTCTAAGATTTTCATCAAGCAACAAGAAGCTTAAGTCAATTAAACTACCAGCAAGATAGACTGCATTTGCCTTTAGAGGTAAATAGCCCTACCCTTTTCCTGAAGCTAATCTGCAGAAGTCAATTCCTACTTACTTTCCCCTGTTTATGGAGTACATCTGCTTAAGAAAGAATCACTCAATCAATCTATCTAGTCCAAGGAATATTCAAGAGTTTTGAGTAAATAAAGATTATTCAGCTGGATAATTTTAATTATACCTCTCAATCCATTTGCGGGAATTATCATAGAGCAGAAATTCAAGATATTCATTTTCTCATATGATTCTCTAGCCAGCTATGTCAATCATATTAATCAGAAATCAGAGAAGCCTATCAGAGTACTAATGAAGTTACCCTTGTCTAAGAAGCTATATCAATCTTGCTTTCACCAAGAAAAACAATGCACATAATGACTGCTTCATATGTTTGTGCCACCTTCATGACCATCCACACAACTACTCTTTCCTGTCACTGTTTTATTGTTATCTCTGCTTTATTTCACGGTTCACCATCTAACCTTATAATGTTACAGACAACCATGTTAAGGAGATCCATCTCTAAGCTAAAAGAAATCAATCCAATATTGATACATCAATTTCATGAAAACCCAAAATGAAATCAGAGATCATAACATCTCCTCAAAGAAACCAAGGGAACTATGTCGACGGTTAGAAAACTGCCTCCATTCCTTACTCAAATAAACCCCATACCCCACAAAATTCAGCCAGTATAGGAGTTACATACCCATAGGATGGACAGGCTTTGTTTTCACCCTTAACATAGCTTCCTTAGTTGGACTTCAAGGAGATGATACTGAAGAACATCTCAATTAAAACACCATCAACAACTATGATAAATTTAATACTATATTAAATACTGAAGTGTTCAAAACAGACCATAGTATCAAAGAGTTATAAGGCCGGTAATTGGGTCGTTATCAGAGTTGTAAAGCTTATAAGTCTAAGAGAGCAATAAAAACTGGGTAGAAATAAACAGAGTCTGAGCCTAGTTATAAACAGACAATTTGAGCAAAGTGTAGGCAGAATATCCGAAGAACTGAGAGCCCTAACTATAAAGAAAAGTGGGCCAGCTATGATAGAAAAACTAGACTTAACCTAGTCGAACGAGTCTAGTCCTCCAGAATGCTCACATCCACAAAGGAGAGGCCAGGGTTTGATGGTCCTGCTTCAGTATTATCTTCCGCATTGTCTTCTGGAACACCCATATCACCCCTCCTAGTAGGCTTCAGCGTGATGGGAGGGAGGTACTGGAATCTCTCAATGTTAATGTCCGTCATATCTGCAAGAGCTTATACCCGAGTGCATACCTAAACTCTTTCCACCAATGGTCTCCAGAGAATGGCTTAAGCTAGAGTCATTTTAACAGGAAATTCACACACATGATGACTTCTTTCTTCCTAGCCTCAAAGAGTTGAGGGTCCTTCAGAATTATCAAAGGCCTTTTCACCACATTAGCCTCCAAAATATTCACACCCAAATTAACATAGTCTTCTGGATATGGAATCCTGAAATTCTTTTCAACATTCCAAACAACAATTTCTAATCTTACCAATAATTCTTCCTTGAAGACGTTTCTGCAGAGGTTAATGATGTCTCTTTTTGCCAATGCCTGTTATCAGAAAGAGGGAATATCGTAATTCACACGGAAGCAGAGGCTATAGTCCACCGTCTCCTCACCCATTATGGTTCTGACCGCTAGGTTAACAAGGTCATCCAATTCGAGGAGAATTCTACCCCACCGCTTAGGCTTGATACAACATGCCGTGGTTCTACAATCCTCTACAGGCACTAAATTCATATTCGACTCCATTCCCACCCGAAAAGCTGCAACCAGAGTTTTAGAGAGAAATATGAAAACTAAGAAAACCCACTAAGATGAGGGAAAGAGTACCTAAAAATAAATGCCTGCTCTGTTTCCACATTTGTGATCATCAATTGGAGATGACACCAAAAGGGTGATAAATAATGGTCAGAGGTGGTACAAACAACCACGAGCTAATTCGGAAAGATCTACTGGGTTCCAGGGTGGGTTCATACCGGAGAAAGGATCAAATAAAAGACTAAGAAGCAAGACCATATGATCATTAAAAAGAAAACCCGAGGGAATATGAAAGATAAAGGGTGGGAAAAAAGAAAGGAGAAACCAAATAATAAAGAAAATCTAAATAAAAGAGGAGAAACAAATAAAAGGCCTCGAAGTTGATAAATTTAAAGAAGAGCAAATATATATTTGTAAAAAATGATGACAAAACCAAAGAAACCGGGCATAGAAGGCTTGAAAGACAAACAAGATCAGGAGGACATCAAGCTAGGACTGAAAATAAATAACTCAATATGCAAAAAAGAAAAACAAACTATGTAAATACACACACACACACACACACACACACACACACACATATATATATAAGCAAGTATATATATACAAATATTTGCATATGTAGAAAAAGAAAAGTCAAGTAAAAGAATACAAACGTTGTGAAGAGAAAAGAACAAACAATAAAAGGAAAGGATATAGATATAGGTGATGATTCATTGCTGAGAGCCAGAGATATATACATATGAATAAGCATATATGTATATATGCAAGGTTGTGTCAATGGGTTAAGCATACTATAATATATATATATATATCTAGAGGTCACCAATCTGATTGACATTGCCAAAAGTGATTGTCAATAAGGAGTCTCTAGGTGATGTCTACTAATGATAGTAACCAACATGTTGAAATAGTAGGTGATATTTGCCCTCAGCCATCAAGCTGAAGCCTCTAAGACATCACTCCATTTCATCATATTATAATGTCTACTCGTTAATCATTTCCTAGGGATTACATATATAAGATAACCATTAGATCTACAGAGGGTGATATTTGCCCTCAGCCATCAAGCTGAAGCCTCTAAGACATCACTCCATTCATCATATTATAATGTCTACTCGTTAATCATTTCCTAAGGTTAACATATATAAGATAACCATTAGATCTGTTAGGAAATCAGATCTTGGGAATATAATTTACTGTTTTATATTCACTAATAAATGACTATTCTGATATATGAATAGACTGTGATGCTTTTTATATTTATACTGATTATATTATATGCTGTGACCGCAGGTGATAACAGCAATGAACTTCTTTTATTGATTGTGTTATCCATGCGATCACAGCATACATATATATATGCTGATGATCGGATGACAGAAAGCATTGTGTCTCTTCACAAGTGAGAGGGCGCGACCCATGGTCGCTGCTTGCATTAGTGCTAGCGACTATTAACAACAGTCGCTAGCACTAATGTAAGCAGCGGCTTACATTAGTATAGTCGGCTGTCTCAATGTTCATTCATTCGACTTAATAGTCGATGCTAACAATTATGATAGATATCGAACATAGTTCGATCAATATTAATGTAATATCATAATATTGTATTATGATATTATCATTATTATATTATAAATATAATAATGATAATATGATAATAACAATATAAATTACAACTCTTTATTAACAATGTATAGAATAGTATAATATATATATATATATATATATATATGTATGTATACGAATGAAGCTATATCTTAACACTCCCTCTTAGCGAGTGAGTATTAAATATCAAAAATCTATCATGACATCCGCCAATTCGGGACGCACAAGTTAATGTAGTCTCGTCATGAAAATAGACTTGAATATCATGATCTCCGCACATTTGGGACACACAATGAAGTAGTCTATCATGATATGGTTTCGTTATTACACATCCAGTAATAACAAGAGTCAAGATCTCCGCACAATCGGGACACACAATTAAGTAGTCTATCTTGACACTTTGGTTAACCATTTACAAGATCGTCACCTTGAAATGTTAACCCACACACAAATGATCATTTACACAATATTGCAATATACACATTTTAACATTTATTCATGAATAAAAAACTTATAAATAAGAGGGGTTTAAACCATACATCAAACCTTGATCATGCCAAGTTTATTTCTGAAGTGTTCTATCTTCAGCTTTGCCAGTGGCTTGGTGAAAATATCAGCATTCTGTTCTTCAGTACTAATGTACTCTAGCCTTATGATATTTCTCTCTACCATATCTCTTATGTAGTGATATGGAATCTCAATATGTTTGGACCTGTAATGGAAAACTAGATTAACAGATAACTTGATACAACTTTGATTGTCACAATGAATCACAGTTGGATCTAGAGGTTTTTCAAACAATCCAAATAATAGCTTTCTTAACCATACTGCTTCACGTGCTCCCATGGATGCTGCCATATATTCAGCTTCAGTGGAGCTTAATGCTACTGCTGACTGTTTTCGACCGAACCAAGAAATCATAGCTGAACCAAGACTGAAACAACACCCTGTAGTGCTTTTTCGATCGGTAGTACTTCCAGCCCAATCAGAATTAGAATACCCTTGAAGATTGATTTCTACCTTTTCATACTTTAGCCCAAATCCAATAGAGCCTCGTAGATATCTCAAGATATGCTTAGCTGCCATTAAGTGTATTTCCTTGGGCTCACACATAAAGTGACTCACAACATTGGTTGCATAACAGATGTCAGGTCTAGTGTTCACTAAGTGCATAAGAGAGCCAACAATTTCTCTATACAATGTAGGATCAGAGGGTTCAGACTCTTCTGCTTCAACTTTGAGTTTGTGCAGATTTGTTTCCATAGGTGTGGATAAAGGCTTACATTCCATCATTCCAAACCTGGTTAGAATATCAATAATGTATTTTTGTTGATTTAGCAGAATATAGCCTTCCTTTTGAAACACTTCCAACCCTAAGAAATAATGTAAGAGTCCTAGATCTTTCATGTCGAATTCAGTAGTGAGTTCTTGCTTACATTTTGCAATAAGATGATCTTCTCCAATTAGTAAAAGATCATCTACATAAAGAACTAAAATAACCATGTTGCCATTTGTTATCTTAAAGTAAATGTTAGGATCTGCATCATTTTTAGAGTATCCTAATTTTGAAAGATAGCTGTTTATCCTTTCATACCAAGCTCTGGGAGCTTGTTTCAACCCATATAGTGCTTTCTTGAGTTTGCAAACATATTTTGATGCATCATGTATAATGAACCCTTCTGGCTGCTCTAAATATACTTCTTCTTTAATGGTGCCATTTAGGAATGCCATTTTCACATCCATCTGGTGTATCTTCCACCCTTTAGATGCTGCTATAGCAATAATGGTTCTGACTGATGTATACCGAGCTATAGGGGCAAATGTTTCTTCATAATCAATACTTGCTTTCTGTGAGAATCCTCTAGCAACAAACTGAGCTTTATGCTTCTCAATACTTCCGTCAGAAGCATATTTAGTTTTGAATAGCCATCTAGAAGAGAACGGTTTTATTTTTAGGTCTAGGTACTATGTCCCAGACATCATTCTTTATTATAGATTGATATTCTTCAATCATTGCCTCTCTCCATGCTTGATTAGATAATGCCTCCTTTGGATTTGATGGTTGTGATTTATTGATTTCTGTTATAAGAGCTGCATAACATTTTTGAGTTCTTGTCCTTTTACTCTCATGAGATATTTCATTAGGTTCTACATTATTTTCTTTAATTATTTGCCTTGCCCATAATGGCCTTTTCTTACCATTGATTACATTCGTATTCTCATTTTCAATGACAGGAGATTCAGGTTCTTCTATATCCTCCCTCTCAATTTCAGCAGTGAGATCTTCTTCTATCTCCAGGATGTTATCTTCTTCAAGATTTTTAAATGTGTTATTTTCAACAAATTTTACATCTCTACTCATCTCCACGGATTTTTGTCCTGGAATATAGATTCGATACCCTTTTGTGTTTTCACTATAACCAACAAGTATGCCTCTTTTACCTGATGGTTCTAGTTTAGTCCTCTTCTCTTTAGGTACATGAATGTATACGAGACATCCAAATATCCTAAGATGACTTTGGTTTGGTTTGATCCCTGTAAATGCTTCTTCTGGTGTTATGTTTTCTAATATGGAGTGTGGACACCGATTTTGAATATATACTGCTGTATTTGAAGCTTCTACCCAAAAAGAAGTATGAAGGTTTTGATCGAGCATCATGGCTTTTGCTGCTTCGATTATGGATTTATTCTTCCTTTTTGGTACTCCGTTCTGTTGAGGATTATATGGTACAGTATACTCCCTCTTAATCCCAACAGAATTACAAAATTCTTTAAATATGTCAAATTTGTATTCACCTCCATTGTTTGATCTTAATACTTTTATTCTTTTATCTGTTTGATTTTCCACTAATGTTTTAAATTCTTTGAATTTAGATAGTACCTCACTTGATTCTTTAACCTTAAGAAAGTATATCCAAGTTTTCCGAGAATAGTCATCAACAAAAATAATATGGTATAGTGATCCTGTTAATGAAGGTGTTGACATGGGTCCACATAAATCAGTATGAATTAATTCTAAGATTACTTTAGATTTGTGCTCACTTGTAGGAAAAGACCCTTTTATGTTCTTTCCTAGTGCACAACCTTTGCAAATGCCCGGATGATTATTTTTAAAGTGTGAAAGACCCGTAGTAATCTTGTTTATTAAAGGTAGAGCATTATACCTTAGATGTCCCAACCTCTTATGCCATAATTCATTGTGATTTGAGATTTCATGAGTTAGTGCAGATTTTTGATCATTACATATTTTATAAAGACTACCATCTCTTGTCCCTATGATTGTAGCATTCTTCATATTTGAATTCTTAGGCCATAATAGAACTTTGTCTTCATTAAAGGTGACCCGAAATCCTTGGTTTGCTAGTCCTGATATAGAGACTAAGTTTCTTTTGATTCCAGGTACAAATAGAACATCTTTTAGTTGTAGAGATACTCCATTCTTTATCTTTATGGTACAGGTCCCTATTCCTTTCACTGGGTAGGTGGAGTTATCCCCAATAGTCACTTCTTCGGTTGAATAATTTTCAAGTGTCTCAAACTGATTTTTGAATCCGGTTATATGTCTTGATGCACCACTATCAATTATCCAAGTTCTATTATTGGAATTTAGTTCACTTGAGAGAGCTGTAAAGAAGAGTGGAATTTCTTTTGCTTCAGCTATGGTGGCTTGAGTCTTTTGCCTTTCAGGACAATGTCGATGAGTGTGCCCATATTTATCACATTTGTAACATTGGATTTTAGAAAAATCTCTTTTGAATCCCCTCTTTCTTTTAAAAAATTTTCTCTTTTTGTTGTGGGACTTTGTGTTGAGTGCTTGTGTTTCTCCCTCTTTCTTTAGACCTATTCCTTTGGTAATAAGTCTTGATTCTTCCTGAGTACAGTCGTTCTTAAGTTGATCAAATTTTGGTAGAGGTGGACGTGTGCTTATGCATTGAATAAAATTCTCCCAGGATGTTGGTAATCCCCTTAGTGCTATTAGAGATAATTCCATGTCTTCTATAGTGTTACCAATGGAGAATAGTTGATCTCGTATTTCAGCAATTCTCAGGAAATAAGATGTAACTGTTTCACCTTTATTCATTTTTATGGTCAATAGTTGTTCCTTCAAGGTTAATATTCGACTTGTATTGTTTATCTCATACGTTTCTTGAATTTTCTTAAAAACCTCATATGCTGTTGCTAATCTTGCTATGCTTGGGAGAATAGAATCTTTAACTGAATCAACAATTAATTTCTTAGCTTTATTGTTCCTCCTTTTCCAAGTCGTTTTCTCTGCTTCGTCTGTGGGCATTTCTTTTTTTGTTTCTATGAAAGATTCTAATTCCAGTTCTTGTAAAAGCGTGATGATTCTAATTTTCCATGATAGAAAATTTGATGCTCCTTCCAATCTATCCTCCATCCTGATTCCGGTGGTCATTTTGATAATTTGTGATGACTCTTCTCCTTTAAATAATATTTTTGTTTTGTATTCCTATCAAATAATAATTCAAAATTAATTCCCTTTAACTCTGCTCTGATACCATGTTAGGAAATCAGATCTTGGGAATATAATTTACTGTTTTATATTCACTAATAAATGACTGTTCTGATATATGAATAGACTGTGATGCTTTTTATATTTATACTGATTATATTATATGCTGTGACCGCAGGTGATAACAGCAATGAACTTCTTTTATTGATTGTGTTATCCATGCGATCACAGCATACATATATATATGCTGATGATCGGATGACAGCAAGCATTGTGTCTCTTCACAAGTGAGAGGGCGCGACCCATGGTCGCTGCTTGCATTAGTGCTAGCGACTATTAACAACAGTCGCTAGCACTAATGTAAGCAGCGACTTACATTAGTATAGTCGGCTGTCTCAATGTTCATTCATTCGACTTAATAGTCGATGCTAACAATTATGATAGATATCGAACATAGTTCGATCAATATTAATGTAATATCATAATATTGTATTATGATATTATCATTATTATATTATAAATATAATAATGATAATATGATAATAACAATATAAATTACAACTCTTTATTAACAATGTATAGAATAGTATAATATAAATATATATATATATATATATATATATATACGAATGAAGCTATATCTTAACAAGATCTACAGAGGGAAGCCTCAAGCACAAAATAAAACCCCACAACCAAGAATAAGAGGAGAGATATAAACAAGTTGTACTGAAGGAAGGAGAACTATCAAGGCATTGTGTAGGCGGTGATGTTTGATAGTGAACATAATATAATTTGAGGAAAGAAGCAGAACATGAGCACCAATCCTTGTCAGCATTATTGAAACCTCTTTTTTTATTCTATTAATTGTCTATTTAGAATTTCTGTCCTATATCTACATTAAACTAATTTCTCATCCTCCTATCCTTTCAACAAACAACCCATTCGCTCCTAGGTTTGCTAAGCCATCCGCCTCTTTGTAAATGTGATTGATTTTTATATATTTGAAGAATTTTAGTAACTCAATAGCTCTTCCCAATCTAGAGTTTAGCTTCCATTTTGGGGTTTGTCTGGTTCTTAATGCATTTATGATCATCTGCAAGTCACCTTCAATTTCTAAATCTTTCCATAAGTGCAACCCTTCAACTATCTCTGCTTCATTATTGGAAGCTGCACCTATTGGTTTAGCCATCTTAGCACATATAGTACCGTCCCACAAATGGACAACACACCCAATCCTTGCAATTCCCAGGTTTCCTTTGAAGGCTCATGTTGGAGCTTTTCCTTGCAGGACCAAACTTGAATAAATATGTGGGCTTGATTCTTAGATTAGGCACTCAAGTTTGACAAGAAACAGTCCAATTGATGAGGATTGAAAGGAATCCTCCTTCTTCTTTGAGCTCCACATCACTCAAGTGGGTATTGCCTTATCTGCACATTCAAGACACCTCATGACAAACAATAGACCTATAGATATGTTATTGTGGAATAGCTTTTTCAAACCCCTATGGGTACCCAATACCCCAATGAAACCAAATCTTATGCAACAACCCTATTTGCATAGAATGAGTCTGAAAACTAGAAAGGACCTCCTACTACTACTACCAACATGAAAGGGAAAGGTATTTCATTTGAATGATTGATGTTGGGTTGAATGGACCCTTGAAATACCCTTAGTCTCTCATAGACCAGTGCCTTATCCAATGGGTAAAAGAGTCAAATACACCACTGCAACAGAGAGCTATGAAACAAGAAAACAATACATTCAAATATGTTGATGCCTTACATCAACATACACCATTAACCAGATCTCACTTCAACAATCCACCTGTGTACCCAGATATGCTATCACCTATTCAAAGGATTTTAACCCTCCCCTTAGAAGAGACCTATAAACAAGTAATACATTAATCAACATCCACTGAAAGACAAGCATGAGATACCCTTGATACCCCAGCTCATACACATCTGAAAACCAATCTTGAACTCAGTTATCTCTGCGAAGACAACTCTATTGCAGACACATAGGAAATGCAAATAGAAAGATTAAACACCCTTGATGCTATAATCAACAAGTTCAGGATTCAAATGGAGACAGTCTGATAACAGTACAAATATATTGAAATCCTATACATAAGACATCTGTTACAACTTGTATTCTATTCCCAAAACTAGAAAGGAAAGAGGGACACCCTATATGCAGAGAAGAAGGAAGTATCTACAAGGCAGAACATTCATGGAACTAGCTCTTAGAAGAAAACTCGAACTCTTACAAAGTCAAAATTACAACTATTTATACCACTTAATCATTTGGGGATCCCAAAACAGGATGCAACAAGCTACGGATGATTAGGGTTAGGGTTTTTACCCACCAAACCAACTAAGAACAATCAACATTTATTTCTTTGGAGGAAAACCAAGCAATCAGATCCAAGAATGATCTTCATTTATGATAATTCTCTGAAAATGTATCGAAAATCATCAATCTACCATGTTTATCAGTCTGATCAGACACCTGCAACATGCCTCGAGCACTTCTTTGTTCATTCTTTCATGGCACAAACCCTTGTAAACAATCATCATAATCTTCGGACCACTCTGCAACAGTTGACAAAATCATTTCCACCAAATCCAGCCGCTTAAGCGTTAAAAACCAGTCTTTTCTGTCGCTGAAAACCCCTTTAAATATTCAAATTCCTGGTAATAACGGTCACATTCATGGCGCCAGTCAGCATATCGACGGTCAGTATTCAAATCTGGGCTACCTTTATATCACAACCGTCAGATCTTCATCTTTCCTGGGCATCTCAGCTTAACTCTTAATAGGAATCCTGGTTTACATTTGGCGATTACGCGACTAAGGCGTCGCTCATTCTCGAAAAGAAATTCCTAACCCAAGCTTAACTCAACGAATCAGCGAACAAAGGAAATAACTAACCCTAGTGACCACTTGGAGAACTAGCGACTGAAGGCTATCTCCCATTCGCTGAATGTTTCATGTTACCGCCAGTTTATTTATACACTCAACCACTGTATTCGCTTATTCACTAAAACATTTAGAACACCACCAAACCATTCCGAGATTCAGCGACCAAGGCAAACGTCAGACCTCCGCCAAATTTCCTGTCAACGCCGCCAAACTTAGAGGATACCAAATATTACGTAGTCGCCGATTCGCTGAATCCTTTAGGCAAGACTCACACATGGGCCGCCTTGTGCCACTTGTCATCATATTACTCGCTATTCATTGCTCGATCACCTCTGACACTGCCAACTGTCCATCAAAAGTTGACCCACCTCGGACCCTTTTGACACCATGCCCACCTCAGCGGTCTTTCAGCGAATCAGAAACGTGTACCTCAGCAACACGTAGCACATTGGACCCACTACCCATCGGCATCTAATCAGACGGTGGGCGCATGATCGCAAGGGGAGGGAATATTCCTTACGATCAAGCGCCGACCGTCGATCAAAATTTTTTGACATCAGGCCCCATTGACAACACTCCACATCATTAAACACGCTGACCAATCAGAGAAAACCACGTAGGTATGACCTGGCAGTTAGGGCCCACAATAATATTTCTTTATTCATCTGTGGTAAGCACTAACCCCTGAGCATTCAGCGAATACGCGACTGAGGGTTTCTGTAAGTCGCGAAACACTTTTCTTAACCACGGTCCGACTTAGAGAATACGCGAACAAAGGCATTTGCTAAATCACCAAATGATTTCTTAACCCTGAGTTACATTGTGAGAATACGCGAAACCCATTGTCGCCAAATCGCTGAATATTCATAACCTTGGGCCCGCTGACATCCTTGACCAATCAGGAGCAAGCATCTCAGCATTCTCTGACAACACGAACCTACCTGAGAAATGCCATATCATCATCATGTGGACCAATGAGAAATTGCCATTTGTGCACACCTGTCAGTGGTCCCACTGAGAAACATCGTATCGCTTGGAAGATCGGACGGTCGGCGCATGATCTTAAGGGCTCAGAAGATTCCTTGAGATTATGCGCCCACCGTAGATCTTAAATCTATTGAATGAGATACCAGGCCCGCCTGACAACATATCCAAATCACTGTCTCATAACCAATGAAAAGTCGCCACATCAGCTCCATTTGACAGTATGTCCACATGTAACATATTCACGAAGAAGGCCCACCATTACGCGATTCAGCGACTGAAGGAAGAATAAGCCGCGTGCGGAGTCGCTGAGTGTTAAGACATGACCGCTAGGAAATAAGAGACTACGCGACTAGACAGTCGCGTAATCGCCGAATAGAAAGATAACCGCCCGAAGACCTGGAGAACTAGCGACAAACATGTATTCGCCAGTTCCTTGAATAATAAAGGGATATGAAACATTGTCTAGCGATTCAGCGAAGACTGGGAAAATAAACCACGTGTAGAAAGGGGAACTTAAGTGGCCTGAAAAAGTAACGACGAAATAGAACAGGGCTAGGGCAAACTAGGGTTTTGCCATGCAACATGAAAATTAGGGTTTAGGCCAGAGACATGGAAAATTTTGCAGAGACCAAGGGGGAAAGTGTATAGCCATGAAAACTTTTGCAAGGATAGACCATTTTCTAAGGATTTTTTGCTATGACATGAAAATGGGCTAACAGCTCCATTGAAATTCAGCTTAAACCAACCATATTGAGGAGCATATCACTTACACTGAGCCCTATTCTTCTGGCTTTCCTACCCTCCCTTACCAAATTGTGGAGGGATAATTAATCCAAACCAATGCTTTCTGATCTAGCTATCCCATAAGGTAAATTTACAGCCCGATTGTCCTTTGTTTCTCAATCTACTATTTATTGTTTCTACCACACAGCTTCAATCTTATTCAACAAACACTCCCTATTCATCTTCTTTTCTTGGAATATCCTTCTATTTAGTTCTTTCCATATTTCCCAGACTAATATAGATGGAGCTACCTTCCATATGATGCTGTATAGACTGTCTTTACAGACCATTGGCCAACCTTTTAGAGTATCCAGTAGATTGTTAGCTAATGCTGATTTCTAGTTTATTTTCTTGCATAACCAGTTACAACATTCTATAGTATAAGGGCAATTTAAGAGAATACGATCTACTAATTCCTCTTGTGATTCACACAGTGGGCATCTTGAAGGCCCTTCGAAACCTATTTTCCTAAACCATTCTGCTGTTAGAATACATTTATGTAAGGTTGCCCATAACATGCCTGCTTTGGGGAGACAAGTCTTTTCCCAACAACAATTCAATGATAGTTCCGACTCTTCCCATTGTTGAGCTTTGGCCAATGCCTCATATCCGTCTCTGACTTTATATGATCCTGACTTTGAACCTATCCACATTAGCTTATCTTCACAATTTTTGATTGTTATTTTTCTCTCTTCAAAGATATTTCTTGACTCTACTTTTTCTGCCTCAGAAATAGGGATGTTCAGTAAAGATTCCCACTTCCATTCCAAGCTAGGATCACCCGAAGGGATATCAATATAGTCTTTGAGTTTAGATCCCCACAAATTTGATATTACTTTGATTCTAGGTGAGTGGATGATATTATCTATCATAGGGTACCCTCCCCAGGAGTCTTCCCAAAATAATGCCGACTCACTCGACCCTATATCCCAAGAAAGTCTGTTTGAAATAACATTTCTACAATCTAGGATGAAATTCCACACCTTTGAACCCTTGAGGGGGTTGGCTGTCCTAAAAATACTGCAAGGGTCATTGCTTTGAAATTTATTTTTTAGAATTTTTACCCTTTTTTGTCTGGATTGTGGTATATATTCCAAACTAACTTCGCTCATAATGTTTTATTTTGCATATTCAGATTTTTGACTCCTAAACCGCCAGCTTTAATAGGCCTAGAAATCTTATCCCATTTGATGAGGGCTAACTTCTTGTTCTTTGAAACTCCTTGCCAAAGGAAAGTTCTCATATGTTTTTCCAATTTGGGTCTAGTGCCTTGGGTTAAGGGTAAGCACAACATTTGGTATGTGGGGATTGCTGTTAGTACTAACTTAAGCATAGTTGGTCTACCTGCATTTGAAAGCCATTTGCCTTTCCAAGAATCCATTTTCTGTTCTACCTTTTTTGAGATTGGGTCCCATAGTTTATTAACTCAATTACCTTTATCCAAAGGCATTCCTAGATATCTGCATGGGAGCCTACCCTTTTTATATCCTAAAGTAGACATATTTTTTTCTTTAGCTCGAGGATCAGTATTGAGGAAGAAGATTTCAGAACTTATTTGCATTAACCATTTGACCTGATGCCTCCATGTATTATTTTAATAATTTTTTAAAATTCTTATCTTCTTCTTTGGAGCTTTTGCCTGAAAGAATAGTGTCATCTACGAATTGTTGATGTGTAATGTTCGAGACCCCTTCTGTTACATTAATGCCCTTAGTCTGTCCTAGCTGTTGTGCTTTTTGTATAGACCTTCCAGATGGTTTTGCCATAATAATAAATAAGAAAGGGGAGATTGGAAACCCTTGCCTCAATCCCCTAGACATATCAAAATATCCTTCAGGTGTCCCATTCAATAATAATGAGATTCTAGGGGTAGAGATGTAGCTAAATATAAGATTGATCCATTGTTTAGAGAAGCCAAAGGCTTCTAAACACTTACACAAAACTCTCCAATCCACGTTGTCGTAAGCTGTTTTAATGTGAAGTTTAATCAACATGCAAGGTTCTTGATTGTTCTGAGTAGAGTGTATTATTTCTTTTGTATAATGATGCCATCCAAGATTGATCTACCCGGGACAAACCCGGTTTGCTCTTCTAATATGATTTTGGGCAACAATTTTTTCATTTTGCTGGCTAGTGCTTTAGATAGGACTTTATAAATAGTGTTGCAATGAGAGATTGGCCTGAAATCTCCTAATTCTTCAGATTTCTCCTTCTCAGGGATAAGAGTGATAAATGTATTATTAATTTCTATAAGCAATCTGCTTGCTTTCCTGGTATTCTCAATAGCTTCTTTCAATTCTGCTCTAAGAAAATGCTAGCATTTTTGGAAGAAGCCCGCTTGGAAGCCATCTGGGCCTGGAGCCTTGTCTGGGTGTAGTTGGAATAGAGCATTCTTTATCTCTTCCAAGTTGAATTCACTGTTTAAAATTTTATTATCCTCTTTTGTGATAATTTTAGGGAGATTTGACAACTGTTTTTGTGAGTTTAAATCAGAACATTCCCAATTGTTAAAAGTGTTTTGATAGTACGTAACAAATTTTGTGACCAAGTCTTGGGGATTATCCACCCATTCCCCTCTTTCATTCTTAATTCTCAAAATTTTGTTTGTATTTCTCCTCTGTTTTGTGTTATTGTGAAAGAATTTTGAATTCCTATCTCCATTAGACAGCCACGTTTCCCTCGACTTCTGTGTCCAAAAAGTTTCTTTGTTGGACAATAGCTCATATTTTTGTAGCAGTTCCTTTTCTTTCAAATATCTGATTTGGTCCATTCCATCCTTGATAACTTCTTCATTCAGGTCTTGTATCTCTTTTTCTACATTTTCTTTTTCCGCAAAGATGTTTTTAAAGTGTTCTTTGTTCCATTTCATGATTTTTTGCTTAAAGGATTTGACTTTGGAGACAAAGAACATTTTAGAACCCTAAACTTTTTTCCAGCCACCTTTTTTCGGCTGACCCTAAGAAGTCCTTATCCTGCAACCACATATTTTTGAATTTGAAAGGGTTGTTACAAGGTTTTTGTTCTTCAGCTTCCATTCTGACAGGAAAATGGTCAGATCCCGATACTTCTAGAATTGAGGCTGACATTGTGCTATTAAAGTTCCTCAGGTCCCCTTTAAACATAAACCTATCCATCTTTTCAACAATGTTGCTGAAACCTACCCTCCTATTATTCCATGTGAACACCCCATTATTTATTCTAATATCTAACATATTGTTATTGACTACCCAATCTCGTAAATCTTTTAATGTTTGTGATTCATTCTATATGCCTTTGCTTTTTTCACCCGAATCTAGTATGGCATTATAATCCCCACCTATGATAAAATTTGTCTCTCTATTTTGATTGAAGTATGTTTGCAATTCCGTCCATAACTCCTTTTTGCTGGCTGTGCTAATTGGACCATACACATTAATTAGAAAGAAGACCAATTATTTCTTAAAACTGCGGACCCAACCACCCATCCAATTTTTCTCTTTATAACACTTTTGTAACAAACTTTCCTAGGTTTCCATGGAACAACCATTCCGTCGGAAGCCCCCTCGACATCTACACATTCGACTTTCCATAAACCTATTTTCCTTCTGAAGTTATTTATTTCTCCACTCATCTTACTTTCTTGAATCATTACTATGTCAGAGTCCATTGTTTTTAAATTTCTCTTTAACAAGCATTGTTTGTTAGGGGCATTTAAGCCCCTAACATTCCACGTGGTGAGCCTCATTCTTTTGTGGGAAGGACCTTCCCCTTCCTTGCATGTAAAAGCAAGGTGAGTTTAACTTGACCTTCAACAGTACCTGCTTGTTCTCTAAAGCTCATTTAGTGATTTCCTCCCCCTCTTCTTCTGTACTTTACCACACAAAGGGCTATTAATACCCATGTAGGTTGTTGCAATGCCTAGCTTTACTGATTCATTCTCTTCCACAACGGTTTGATCACTTGTATTACCTTCATTCATTTCATTCTCCATAGCTTCTTTCTCAATAGCATCTAGTTCTCAGATTTGTTTGATTAACATTCTTTTTAGCTTCTTCATCTTGTTCATTCTGGTCATCCAGCTCGTTACATTCCTCAACACCTATATATTCCTCCCCAATTTCTTGGTTGATTCCCATCATACTATAGATTACCTTTAGTTTTGTAGGTATCTAGTTCTCCTCTTCCATAACCATTGGACTAGAACCTTCTTCAACCTCTACCAATCTGATGAGACCTCCTTCAGGTTTGCTTCTGTTATCGTTATCATTCCCCAATTTAGTCTGTTCTTCTGTAATTATTGCCTTATTCTGCTCTTCAATAGTAGTGACCTTGCCGTTTCCTTGCCTTTCTTTTATTTTATCATGTTCATTATTAGACACCACCTCAATTTCTTTGCTGTGGATGTTCTTAGTATCAATCATAATTTTTAGACCTCTCTCAGGGCCTTTATGTGCCCCTTCATTTTATCCAGACATTCTAATTCATCTCTAACCTTCTCATGGACATAAAAAGTTTTAGACAAGTTTAAAATTGTTATATTTGCAACTAATTTTTTACATACCTCAGTTTGTTCTATGTTCATTGTGACCTCATTATTCATAAGATTTTCTATCCCAAGTTTGGCTAGATTTTTTGCTACAGTAAAAAGTGCAAACTGTCTAATAGTATTGGTATTGTTTTTGGGAGCACACTCTTGATCTTGCCCAATTCAGAATGATTGAGAAAGGCAATTCGCCCTATTAACTTGGATCTCAAAACCTCCCCCAACCTCCTTCAACTGGACACGGACATTTGTGTCTTCATCGGGTTTATAGGAGGGTTGGGGATTCCGAGGTTTTTTAATGGATTTAGGTATCCTCAATACCCGATCAGTCAAAACTAACCTTGAGTCATCAATGGGACCCAGATAAGATCTGGGGAAGATGTTTATAGGGCCATGCCTAGTTGATATTTCCATCTTAGCTGGCTTACCCAAACTAGGGTTTGTTTCAATTAAGATTTTAATTTCTCCAGTATCGTACCTAGGTCTTTCATAACCTAGTGAGTTCTAATATTTCTCTATTAATGAGTTCAACAAGTGGGTACCCTAACTAAGCCAACATGTTGATTTAACAAGTTTATACGTAAACGCATTAAAGTTTGGAACCCGCTCAAAAAAATGAAAAGCATACCCTCTGTAAATGAGATGCGTTCCTGATAGAAATTGTTGTTTAATGACACTAGATTTACATTCCATCATTAGAAGTTTTCTGAGTAATACTTACCTTACCATGGAAAACAGTATTCCACCATTTCTCCATGTCTTTCATATGCAGAATCGGTCCTTCCCACATGGCTAGTAACCCTAATTTCCCATATCTAGCATAGATTGGTTCCAACACCTTCGATTTGATATCAAAGGTAATCTTCTCAGGCCTTTGTGTTGGCGGCTCAACAATTTCTAGCTGCCCTCAACTTTGGCCATAAGATAGTTTTGCTTCAAGAGTTACTTGCTGGGGTTCTAGACCAATATTGAGTGGTTCACTCTCTCTTTGCCCTAATTCGATGCAATTAGCACCTGTTGCAAAGTTCGGAACCTTGTTTGACAAAGGGATAACCCATATATTGTTTAGGGTTTTCTTTTCTTGCATATTTCCAAAGTTCGATGAAGTTCTGAGATAGTTAGGAGGGCCATGAGATATGTAACGCACTTTATCTAAATCGAAGGCCAATTTATTGTTTTGCTTAGGCCGGGCATGACCGTTCAAGAATGAGGTTTTCTGGAATAATTGGTGCCCTTGACCATTTGGACCTGGGACATGAGCTTTAGGGTTTGCCCTGAGTGATCTCATTGAGCGGCATTGATTATAAGATGGTCTTCCCTTGAAACCCTGATCGTAATGTTGCCAGCAACCATCCTTCTTGAGTAAATGAAACCTCATGTGCCTTGGGTATCCGCCATGACCGGAGAGATTTGCTTCTTGTCTTGCCTTGTACCAAGCCATCATGCTAAGAACTAGTTTCCATTCTCCTTCCTCACTAGTAGTAGGACGAATTTTACGTACTGGAGTTTTAATGATTCACATTTTTCGCTATTTTTTGCAGAGCTCATAGTAAAATAGTGATTAATAATATTTTATTATTATTTAATTAAATTAATCAATATGAAGTCATCACATGAATATTTCATTTTTTGTGGAGAACTTAATAAAAAACAGTTTAATTAATTGTCACTTTAAAAACTAGGGACAATACATATTCTTTACTTCTATTTCTTGCAATTAGTGTTGAATGTTATCAAGTTTGTTGATTGTTCTAATAATATTGTTGTTTCCTGCAGTTTCTCTGGTGGAAATGTATATGGAGATTTGGCTCCTCACGAGGCATTTGCCATTGGAGGAACTAATAGTGTCCGAGGGTATGAAGAAGGTGCAGTTGGTTCTGGTCGATCATTTTTTGTCGGTAGCGCTGAAATTTCAGTTCCCCTGGTAAAAACTACCTTCTCATTTAGATATTGAGAAGTAATTTCAATTGAAAACAATTCATTTATGTGTGTCTTTAGCTTTATCTTTCTTTTTTCGCTTTATCCCTGGAAGCCAACCTAATAATTATTTGCCTATCTCTCCATTTTGAGGGTGACATTCTTGTTTCATTTATCTTAATTTGATTTATAACACTGCATTCTGCTGTGATGGTTGGATTGCAAACAGTAATTATAATGAAAATGAGGATTCAATTAATCTTATTAGAAGCAATTTATATAGACATCAATTTGATGTAAATGGCCTGAATGGAAATTATTTTATTTTTCTGTGCAAATTCATGAAATTTATTTTCAATGTTAAAATAATGAATTTAGTAAAAAGGAGTTCGAGGCTAATGGATATCTAACTTCAAGAGTTTGTCTCTAGTTTATTATATATAGATGACTAGTAATCCTGAGTTTTTAAGCTAGAAAGGGGTTAGTATTGGTTTCTTATCCATCAAGCAAGGCCAAAATAACATTCTTCTATGTATCATTTTCTGATTTGATCACTTATTGCAAACAATGATGTAAAGTATTACCAATAAAATATAAATGATGTATACCAACTCATGTACTTCCCTACTAAAGTTGATCTTGTTAACAGATGGCAAGGGGTATTATTTCATTTATATACATTTTCACTAATACACTGAAAATGCATATTCAAAGCCTCACCATAGAGGCTCCACATGAGAGTAAAAATAAGGGTCCTAGGAAGCTTCTGCCATTTCCTGAAAGGGGCACATTTGGGGATGGGGGGACAGGGCCAGAATGTACACACCCTGCCTCCTTTTTCTGTAAATGTGGAGACATTACAGCGACACCCACCACTACGGGTGCTGTCTTGAAGGAATGTTTTCTGAATGGGGATCCTCGGGCATTCTTGGAATGTGCATGTCCCCAGAAGATTACATTTTAATTTCAATTAACATTTGCTGCTGCAGATTTACAGATTGCATTTACATTTTGAAAGTGTTGAAGTAAAATTTGGAGTTCAAGTAGTAGACAACAACATGAATATGTTGGAGTTGTCGGTTCCACCTCTTATTGATTATGCGCCATATGGGTTCATATTTGGTCTTGTTTGATCCATACAAGTGTTGAATGGCCTCTTTGGCCCTATCCATGTCCTCATATAGATACTCCATGGGGTTTTTATCCCAATCTACTATTCATGGAACCCTCACCAATGATTTTGACACCTAGACATAAAAAATTTAGCAAAAATCAGCGAATGACAATATCTGAAAATTAAATAATAAATCATCGATCGAGGTTTGAAAACTTACATTAATGGTCTCCTCCATCATCTTGGCAAATCTAACATCAAAAATAGCCTTCACAAGCTTCTCTACTTTAGGATTCTTGGCATAAGGACTCTCCAACCATCTCTCACTCAGAAACATCCGCTTCAGGTTGGGCAATGTGGCTAATATGGTCTGCAAGGTGACAGAATTAGTAGCAAAGCATGTAACCCCCGATTGCACAAGATCTTTACCTTCAGTGTGCTCTCTCATAAGACTTAGGACCCATGTGTGGTTGTAGATGTATTTTGTGATATTTTTTCCATGTTCAACCATCGTCTCCACCCAACTCAGTTTCCCTAGGTCCTCAAGGAGCAAGTCAAGACAATGGGCAACACATAGACTCCAAAATAATGTGGGATGCCTATCCATCATAAGTTTACCAGCTGCCACATATACAATTGCATTATCAGTCACAATTTGGACAGCATTACCCACTCCCAGTTCCACCACCACCTCATCCAACATGTTGCACAAAGTCTCTGCATTTTCACTTGATTGGAGACATCAACTGATTTTGAAATACTAATCGAAGGCATCCATTGATTTTAGAAATACTGTGCCCCTAAAGAAGCTAGAAAGTTGATGAGCGTCCTGATCTTGCTATCTGTCCACCCATCCGATATGATGGTGTAACCTTTTTGTTCTCAAACTCTTCTTTGCTCTTCCACGAGTCAATGAATGTTTTCTACCTCATCCTGCAACAATGGCCTGCTCACCCGATAACGACTTGGGGCCTTGAACTCCTTACTTGACATGATCATTGCAGTGTGGACCCTTGAACCCCGTACCAGACAGTCGTTGCAGTGACCAATTAATCCCAATATGGACTACATAAAGCATTGAAGGGAATATAGTTGTAGTACCAAAATTATGCAACTGCCACCTTTGTGTGTTGGTGCGTCTCTCTGTTCCATGCAGTGCCTTACAATCTGGGTTGAGCACCAGGAGTGTTACGTGGAACCCAAAAGTTTGATAAAACCGCTCACATTTCTCGATCCTTGTATCCGTGGCCCAATGGAAGAAGAAGCCTCTGCACCTATTTGCGACCTTGTAGAACTAAAATCTCCCATTGGGGCTGCCATGGCCTCTGCTGTCCTCTTTTTTCCTGCGTTTTTTTGTGCATATGCTTGAAGGCTTCCCAAAGCCTCCCATGTAGCCTCTTTAGGATAGCTATCACACCATAATATCATTACATGCAATCTTTGCAAGGTGATATTTCAGTCGGCTTATGCCCCCACTCATCTCCTTAGGGCAATGGTTACATTTGACATCTTGATTTGGTCCTGGTGTCCCATGTTTCCATAATTTGTCCCTTGTTCTGCCATAAATCTTTTTCTACAGTTACTAGCACTAAAAGTATGCAAGTCCAAAAATAAAGAATCAGATATTAGATATGTCTGAGATCAAATATTAGCCAAGTCTATGAGCATGAAGTTATGGATATGAACTATGAACTTATGAAGTAATTTATGAGGCTTTTGAAGAGGGCAGTCACCAAATAACTCTCTAAGTATGAGATCAAATATTATTAGCCTGGTCAATGAAGTAACTGAGATCAAAATTTATCAAACTTTTAAAGAGGGCAGTTAGCAAATAGTTGTCTAAGTCCGGGATCAAATATTAGTTAAGTCTATGATAACAGAGATGAAAATTTATCAGATTTTTAAAGAGGGCAGTCAAGAAATAGTTGTCTAAGTCTGAGATCAAATATAAGTTATAGACTAACTGAGATCAAAATTTCTCAGACTTTTAAAGAGGGCAGTTACCAAATAGTTGTCTAAATCCGAGATCAAATATAAATTTATGAGACTTAATAAAATAACTGTATAATTTTGATCGCAGTTATTAAATATATAAATTTTGATCACAGTTATTAAATATATAATAAATTTTATGATCACAGTTATATAAATTTTATCAGACTTTATATATTTATCAACTGTATAAATTGAAAGATCAGACTTTTATCAGTTATATAATTATTTATAAGACTTATATTTTTTAAAATTATAGCCCTTCATAAAAATTTATCAGACTTTATATATTTAATAACTGTGATCAAAATTATATATTTATAAAGTCTGATAAACTATAGTTATATAATAAGTTAATAACGTAAATTTTGATCACAGTTATTAAATATATAAAGTCTGATAAATATTTTGATCACAGTTAATATATTTTCTAAACTTATCAGACTTTATTTAATGAAATTTGAAATATATAAAATGTTAAATATTAAATTTTCAGTATTTGAATTTTTATTAAATCTTGTTATTATGTTACTATGTTACAATTTACATTATAATTTTATAACTATGCATAAACTGTAAATGATACTTTCACTGGAGGACTAAATGATTCAAGTTTCTGTGTTATAATATACTCTGAATCTGCGATAAATATGTAAAAGACTTGAAAAAAAATAAAAACTTGATCACAAAGAATGGAAGTCCGACCGTAAAACCCGTCCAGTTCCACAATGCTGTTGCAGATAAAATTCGCAATGCCGTTGCTCACAAAGAATGGAGGGCGTGCTGTAAGTTTAAGACAATGCCATTGCAGAGATATAAACCTGTCGCTGTTTTCCAGAGATAAAAACCCGTCATGGTGTTTTTGTCAGCCCATAGAAACCCATTGCGACTTGTTTTGTCACTTTTTGACCAAAAAAACCCAAATTTGTTTTCCGATTTCCGGTTTGACTTTGTCGCTGAGTTTTTTCAGGGCACATGTTTTTGGCGATTTTTTTGTGAAATATCACCGCGTGAAAATGGTTAAATCACTGGAGATTTTAATGGCATTTATATCGCCAACATCTGTGATCTGTGATATCCGTGATATAATGGTGTGATTTTCAACCATGATATATACATCTTCCAGAAAACTTTGTTATGTTTTATTGGCAAATTTTACATGGGGAAAGGCCTTATCTTGATCACAACTTTTCTTTATGTCCATATCCAACTTTATTACCTGTATATAAATATTCCAGCACAAGTTTGTCTAATGTCCCTGTCAGGTTGGCTCTTTAGGCCCTCCAAATTTGGGAAGTCTCCTATGGAGACAAATTTGGAAATAAAGGCCGATAAAGATGAATAAGTATATATTTCAAACATACAAAGTAGATTGATAAAGCCAATTATCATGGAGACATCTATAAATGATGAAGAACAACAGCAATTTGTATGTGTCAAGTGTCAACATTCCTAAGGATATTGATAATCAATTACTATGATGATTTCGAGCATTCCTACATGGACACTAGACTATATGTTGCAGAGCTTAGTAGGGAGACTACACAAATATTCGATTATGTCAAATCAAAAGGCTATCACAGGCAAACCATGTAATCCTCTTGAATGAGCAGCAGCAATAACGATTTGAAGAAATCGCTGGAAACCACTAAAGCATGGAAGCCACGCATGTTAAATAGTTTGCAGACTTGGACTCGGAGAGTATTCGGCAAGCCCAAATTTTCAACTCGTCAAAAACTCGGCAAATACTGGACAAAATCTCAGCAACTTAGAAAGTACTAAAAATTAAATTCTCTTAATCAAACATTTTTTTTTGTTGTAAAATTCAGTTACAATATGTATTAAATTAAAAATTGAAATCTCGAAAGAGAAACTGCAAGGTTTTATAGCAAAAACATGTGAAAGGACATTTTAACCAGCATTTTACCTGCGTCAACATTTTTACCTATGTTTTTTTGAGTCTATAAAATCTCAATGGTTAAACTTCTGAAAACTCGTCCACCAAAAAAAAACAGAGTACTCGGCAACTTGTAGAGTACACGCAGAGTTTGCAAACTATGTGTTAATACATACTAGGTGTGAGTAATATTATCAAGTCGCTGTGAAGAGGAGGTGATAAATACTTAAGTGACATTGACTCAAGTAAGACAAATCCATTACTCAATGCCCAACATTGATTAATGATATCAATGTAAGGTAAGTGAATGATAATTTATCAATTACAAGCTAATCGGTAATATACAGAATTAAGTTGACAGCAACTAAGAATTAATGAACGGCCTCAAGAGAATCAATTAGTCAAACCAGTGATTGATATTGAATATGATAGAATAATATCTACTGATTAATTGATATCATGTGAAGAAACAAGTGATTCAGATAGATTGACATCCTGGCAAGTATCGATCAGCAACTTGAAGAAGTATAAGTTGGAACAGAGGATAAGTTAGTAGCTTTGATACGATTAATCACTGCCAGTGATTTGTTAAGAATCGCATAAGGAACATATATTAATTAGCGACCAATGAAGACAAAAAGGCACAACTAATATCAATATTAATAATAAAAAATTGATGATTTTAGTCAAACATACCGATATTCATAAGGGAAGAATGTGATGACAAATAGATTGGTAATAGCTTTAACAATAATAATCAATAAATGGAGGAAGATAAAATAGTTAAGGTTATTATGAGAAGGCACAAAGTGATTAAGCACTGTTTAGTAAGCAAGCTAATCATAAGATATGCAGGAGGCAATACAGTGATTAGTAACGTAGTGGCGTCTTTAGTTATAAGGAAAGGAGATACTAATTAGTCATGTCTCTTAGCATCGTGTCTCATCATTCTTAACATAAGATATAAAAAGGCAGAGCAATCATTGAATTCAAACATCATTGGAATATTACCTCTTTTTTTTTCATCCAGTTTGGATCTGCTCTATAAGAGTGAAGTGCCTTGTGGCATTATTGGTTGCAAGTAATCTAATTGCAGATCAGAGACAGCACCAAGTGATTGCAGATTTTAAAGATGTAAATCAGAAATAGCATCCATTATTGAGTTGCAAGCATATATATATAAATCTGAAACAGCAACATATTGCTGTTGGCAATATTTATACATTGCATAATCAAATCGACAGATCAGACAGCAATTCATCGCTGAAAGCAATATATCTCGATTACATAAGCATATTGTATAACAGACATAGCATCACTCCTTTATCACTGTAAGTGATGAAGTAATGTCAACCATAGCATATCTAATAAATACATAGCAGACATTGCTATCAAATTATCATTTCAATATCAATCTTGCATATATTCACATATATCAGAAATAGCAGTTGATTATTTGTGTAACATCGATCACTTGGTTTAATTGCAATTATTTGGATAGAGTAAGAAGTATAAGTTAAGTAATTGTCCCACTTTTCATGTTAGTCAAAAAAGGGATCATTACGGTTTGCTACATGTTATTCATGAAGTTTGCATCCTTGTTTTTCTAAGTTTTTTGATCTGGACAGATATGGCTAGAGTTTGAGATTATTATCTTAAAGAGAGTACTCTCTTCATGACTGAAAACTTGTGTGTTCTTACTCAAGATTTTGTATAGGATTTGACTATTAGTTAAGTCTGCTAAAGATGTGTCTGCACATTGTTGTTTTGGTTATTATCAAATTGGTAAGGTTGAAGTCTTTTCTTTTTTTTGCATTATTATTGCTTTAGACAAGATAAGATTAATCAGTTGCAAGATTCTTGGGTTGTACTCAAATATTAGTGTATAGCTTTTTTGTTTTCTACTCCAAAGATCTCAACAATTCTCTTGTTGTTGCCTATTTTTAGTAAATTCCATGATTTTTTTTAAAATCAAAATTAATTCATTCATTTTCTACTGTGACAAGTGCTTTTACGGGAAGATATTGTCAATTAACAGTAGTAAATGTTCTGTAGCTTTGTTAATCTGCTTTCAGTGCGTCTGGGCTGTTTTGTGTAGGGTCAGCACCCTGATTTTGCTGCTTATAATATCAAAAGCAGTAGTAGATGTTCTCAAGCACATGATTTTATTAGCTCAGGGAAGAATGACCTAAATGTGTATCTGGAAGTCGCTGTAATATGAATTAACATGGATTAGTAGAGTTTGTTTAATTTAGCGAGGAAATAAAATATTGTTGACTACATATGGAAGGGAGATTTTTTAATAGCTTAATTACGTTCTAGCAGTTGCAGATTAGCCACCTCAAGTTATTTTATCTCTGTGAACACCTCTGCACCATTGCATAGGAAATAAAGAAATGTAATCATATAGTTAATCCTTTCTACAAACAGTCTACTTACAAATTATGTTAATAAATTAATAACTAGTATGCTTGTTGAATTGTCTTTTCTTTTGCAGTATAACGTACTAGACGGTGCCATTTTTGTGGATTATGGAACCGATTTCGGGTCAGGGCAAACTGTGCCTGGTACTTAACTAATTACCTTTCCATATTTTAGTAATCCTATGTGAGTGTAGGAACTTATAACTAAAGTAAATGCAATTGACCAGGTGATCCAGCAGGTGCTCGAGAAAAACCTGGAAGTGGTTATGGTTATGGTGCAGGCATTCGTGTGAACTCACCAATTGGGCCTTTGCGTCTGGAATATGCCCAAAATAATCTATTTGCTCGAAGGTTTCACTTTGGAGTTGGTTATCGCGACTAAGTTGCAGTAATATTTCAGAAATAGAGTTAAGCATTGTGTTGATTTTCAGTTCTGGACTGTAACTTAAAGTGTCAGGTTGTTTGGCCAAATATCCGGATTGTGCAAATTGCATCATCTGAGCTGGGTATGTTATACAAGCTTTTCAGAGACGAGTGGGGTCTTTTAAGGAAAGCTTAAATAGATCAAAAATTTTCTCAGGCTGCCTCTTCATAGAAGCTATCTACAGCTGGGAAAACTTGCATGTCACATCATTTCCGAAAGGTTTAACTTGGTTAATTAGAAGGCGAATGTCACAATCATTTATTTGGTATTTGTAAATTTTTAGAATTAACAATGGCCAATGTTTGCAGACTGTACTATAGTTGTTTTATGATTTATTTTCTACTCAAATTTTATCCATTACACACTCTTAGCAAACAAATTTCTAATGTCCAGTTAAGTAACCTGAGACATGACAGAATAAGCTGAATATCTTGATTTAAATAAACCACTACAAAGCATACAAAAATCTACCGCGCCTCTAAAGAGTAACAACCATACACTTAATGTTTATTACAATTATGATTGAGAAAACATGGAACTCTTTGAAGCTTTCTTTGTTGGGAAATTTCCTAGGAGTAAAAGATGCTCTTGTAAAATGATTTAAGGAATGGGTTGCTTGCATGTGGAGGCAAATATTTCAGAATATGAGCTTGCGCCAGTTTTGTCTGAATTCTTTATTCCTATACGTATGGCCTTGTTGGCATTTAGACTGTAACTGATTGTTAACTGCTTCGTAGGATGTTTCTATCCTCTAGTTTGTAGCAGAGCGGTAGAGCCTCTTCCTTTGCATTTCCAAATATCAATTAATTTTTTATATAATGGCTGATCGTGGTTATTCATTGTGATAAACAGTCCAGAAATAGCTGTTGAATAATTACCGGATACAACTCTAAGCATCTACTCTTCTAGCATATGCTTTTGTAACATTGATATTTTTATACGAAAGAGAAATTTGTAAAAGATGAGAAATATTGATTTAAATTTAGGATAGTGAACCCTCTATAAAATAAAAATAAAAATATAAAAATATAAGTACTTACCTTCAGTTATAGTAGAAACTAAAGTAGAAGTAATAGTATATTAATTTTTAATTATTATGTTTTATATAATTATAGTAGAAGTAATAACTTTTTATAATTAATTTTTTTAAAGTTATAGTAGAAACTAAAATAGAAGTAATAGTATATTAATTTTTTAATTATTATGTTTTATATAGTTATAGTAGAAGTAATAACTTTTTATAATTAATTTTTTTAATGTAGAATCATATTGATAGCATTAATGATAGTTGAAATTATAAGAATTGAAATCTAATCATAATCTTAAAATTATTATGTGTTCCTTTTAACCATAATCTTGATTTTAATTAAATATATTTTAATTAATGATATTTTAATTAAATATATATTTTATATGGGTTTTCATGTTAGAGGCAATTGATATTTTTCCAAATTAATGCTATTAAAAATATAATTACATAATTTAATTATCCACACCTAGATTAATGTGTTACATTTATGAAATAAAAGATAACAAAAAGTCAATTAATAATTGTTCATATTCTATAATCATTCTTAAAAATCCGTATAACACCTCAAATCTATTAACCAATCATAATGAGGAATTTTTTTTTTAGAATTTAAAAGTGTAAATAACATGCATGTAAACTTTAGAATGATAAAATAAATTTGAAAAATAAAAAACAACTTACTATTGGTTAATATTATTATTTTTTAATTAGTATATATATATATATATATATATATATATATATATATATATATATATATATATATATATATATAAGCTAGTAGCAGTCGCAACACAACACAAAAGATATTTTATATTTTATATTTTTAAAAATAATTGTTGTAAGGGTTATTGTTGCGGTAATGGTTAGGTTGGATTACATTTGCAATTAGTATTAATATAATGGTTAGGTTAGTGTTAGGGTCTGTTATACTATTACAATTAAGGTTAGTGAGATTGTTAAGGTTAGTGCTAGGGGAAATGTTAGGTTACATTTAAGAAATTTGCTAGGGATATTGCTTCTATTACAGTTAAGGTTAGTCATATTGTTAAGGTTTAAGTTATTATTAGGGATAGTGTTATTATTATGGTTAAGGTTAGTGCTATTGCTAGAGCTGAGATTAGTGTTACGGAAACTGTTATTTTACATTTAAGAGGTTTGTTAGGGAAATTGGTCCAATTATGATTAAGGTTTGTGCTATTGTGACAGTTAAGGTTAGTGTTAGCGTTATGGTTAGGTTCAATGTTTTAAATAGGTTAATGATATTATTAAGTATTTGGTTTGTTTAATTTACATTTAATTTTTTTTTAGGTTTCATGTTATTATTATGGTTAAGGTTATTGATATTGTTAAGGTTAAGGTTATTGTTAGGGTTAGTTCTTGTGGTTACGATTAGGGTTCATGGCATTCTTACAGTTACGGTTAGTGTTAGGATAATTGTTAGGTGTGTTTTTAACAAAATAGAAAATTGTGACAAGGGTTAGTAATAGTGCTATTGTTACACATAAAGTTAGTGTTAGGGGAACTGTTAGGTTCCATTGAAGAAGTTTGTTAGGGTTCATGTTATTATTATGGTTAAGGTTATTGTTAGGGTTAGTGCTTGTGTTAGGATAAGGTTAGTGGTATTGTTACACTTAAGGTTAGTGTTAGGGTAACTATTAGGCTATATTTTTATGTGGTTTAGGGGTATTGTGACACCTGCAAGTAGTGTTAGTGATATTGTTATACCTAAGGTTAGTGTTATGGGAACTATTAGGTTGCATTTAAGAAGTTTATTCGGGTTTGTGTTATTATTACGGTTAAGGTTATTGTCATGGTTAAGTTGCTTGTTATTATTATGGTTAAGATGAATGATATTGTTAAGGTGAAGGTTGTGGTTAGGGTTAGTGCTCATATTACGATCAAGGTTAGTGTTATTGTTACAGTTAAGGTTAGTGGTTCGAGAATTGTTATTTTACATTTTTTAGTTTTGTTAGGGTTATTGCTCCAATTACAATTAAGGTTAGTGTTATTATTATAGTTAAGGTTAGTGTTTGGTTTATTTTTTGTTACATTTAAGTTTTTTTGTTAGGTTTCATGTTATTATTACGGTTAAGGTTATTGATATTTTTAAGGTTAAGGTTATTGTTAGGGTTAGTGCCCGTATTATGATTAAGGTTAGTGGTATTGTTACACTTACGGTTAGTGTTACGATAATTGTTATTGTGACAAAAACGATTAGTGTTAGTGTTATTGTTACACCTAAAGTTAGTGTTAGGGGAACTGTTAGGATCCATTTAATAAGTTTGTTAGGGTTAATGTTATTATCACGGTTAAGGTTATTGTTAGGGTAAGTGCTCGTATTATGATTAAGTTTAGTGGTATTGTTACAATAAAGGTTAGTGTTAAGGTAACTATTAGGTTTTTTTTATGTGGTTTAGTGGTGTTGTGACACCTACAGGTACTATTAGTGATATTGTTATACATAAGTTTAGTGTTATGGGAATTATTAGGTTGCATTTAAGAAGTTTGTTCTGGTTCGTATTATTATTATGGTTAAGGTTATTGTCATGGTTAAGTTGCTCGTTAAGTTTAGTTTTAGGTAATTTATTGTTATGTTATATATTATAAGCAGGGTTAGTGTTAGTGTTATTATTAAAGTTAGGGTTGTGTTTTGGTTACATTTTATTTCTGATAGGATACATTTTATTATTACGGTTAAGGTTAAAGATATTATTAAGGTTATGGTTGTGTTTTGGTTAAATTTAAGATTTTGTTAGGATTCATTTTATTATTATGGTTAAGGTCAGTGATATTTTAAAGGTTAATAAAAATTGTTAGGGTTAGTGGTCCTATTACAATTATGGTTAGTGTTATTGTTATAGTTAAGGTTAGTGTTAGGGTAAGTGTTAGGTTAAATGTTGCAATTATGGTTTGGGTTACATTCCAGAATTATGTTAGGGTGTGTTGATTAAAAATACAAATAGTATTGAAAGTTTGATTTAGAGTATTTGATAATGCTCATTATGGTTATGGTGAAGGATTGCATCTAGACATAGTTAATAGTAGTATTAAGGTTTAATATAAATTGAAGTTTGTAATTTGTGTTATCTTACTAGACAAACTAATGATGCAAAATAATATTTAGATGCATGTGTAAAATACACGTCTGCAACGATGAATAGCATAATGAGACATTTAATTGAGAAATGATCACATAATCTTGAACAATGAAGAGTCTAGTGCAACCTTTATTTAAGGGAACAATTAATTATCATAAAATGCCAGCCAAATGAATTTAAGAACCATACGAAACTTTAAATAATGATGTAATCATGATAGATTGAGCATATGTGATTTAAATTGTATAGGTTAATGATATAATAATTTAAGATAATTATGATATAATCTAGGAGAAGAAATAATTCTTTATTTTATAATAGGAAGTTTGAAATACATCATAAGAGTACATCATTGATTTTCAAGATATCTAAGTCTGATTTCTTCTACTTTTCTCTTTGAAAGTTGTTTCCCACTTTTCATTTTTTCATAGCAGTCATATGTGAAGGGTGGCATTATTCTCAAGCCTCTAGAGACTTTACACAAGATACAACAACAAATGTCAATCCTACTCTTTCTCTTGGACCTATATCAATCGTGGCTTTTGAAAGAGTTAGTCCTTGAGATTTGTGAATTGTCAATGCCCATGCTTACCTTAACGGTAATTGGAAGGTCCTGCCCCTTTGTAATGGTGCTACTGGTACTATTTTTGGATGGTGGTCATCATATGGTATTCCAGAGTAATTATCAAATTCAACAGTGACATATGCTGGTGGTTTAGGTGGACCAGTTCCGGGTTTGTAGACAATATTTCTAATATATCCCAATGCTCCATTGACAAGACCGACTTTTATCCATAGATTTCTAGTCAACATTACCCTTGAATTGGTACTGAACAATAACTCTATATCAAATTCTTTAGTTGACCAATCTTCATTTGTATTACCATTCCTTGACTTAGTTGCAAGACTATGTGCAACATGATGCCTTAAAGAATACAACATTCTCATGTTATGGTTACAAACATTGTCATTTGTAGAGAACAAATGCACTATCTTATCAAACTCATCATTGCTTGCAGCATCTAACCTTACAGGAGTTCTTGTCATAAGCAAGTTCCAATCATCTATTTTTGGATCCGCATCTCTTAGATTTGTGAGAAGATGACATAATCTTTGTTGGTGGATGTTTTGTCCATCTTGCCTGAATACTTTATCTAGTGTAACCACTATCTTGAATTCATGCCACAATAACTTTGCCTGTTTGTTGCTATCATATGTTGGTCTATCATTGATAGGAGGTAACTGCCCCAGATCACCAACCAAAATAATAGATACACCTAAAACAGAGTTGGATAAAATTAAATTTAGAGCATTTAGTAATATCATAACACGATATTATATATAAGTATTAAAAGACATTAATAGCATGATTAAGAATAAGGAAAGGTATACCTGCAAAGCTAATGTCAGCACTTTGTGGGAAGGCTTGTCTGAGTTGACAATCAATATTTTCTAGCAAGTTTTGACCAATGAAGCTCATTTCATCAATCAAAATATATCTGGTACGTTCCATTTCTTCTTGAAAACTCGTAAGCCTTGTCCCTTCTAGCTGTGCAATATCTGTAATCAGTATTCGCAACTTTGAATGAATGGTAGAGGCTCCTATATTGAAAGCTGCAACTCCAGTTGGTGCAAGTAATAGAAGTGAAGAAGCATTTGGCATCACCACCATTTTGAAAGATTGACTAATCACACCAATTAGATAAGACTTTCCCGTTCCTGCTGTTCCTTGAATTATCATAAATAAAGGCATTCCCACCTAATTGCTATGGTAGTGTGTCATAATAATGTCAATTTCCTTTTGTTGCTTCTGACTGAGAGTTGTAAAGTTGATGCACTCTGGGATGTCATCATACATGAGACATCCATATTTTTTCATTTTAGGTATGAAATTTTTTGCTCTAGTTGTGTGCTCTTCACTTTGATATTCACTACACCAATTTGTATTCCTATCAATATCTCTTCCCAACATGTCAATTTTAGAAAGTGGCATATGTTGACCACGGTGTAGCCTAGAAATGATTTCCCACTCATGTTCTATGGTATTTTCCTAAATACCTCCATTATCCTCTGTTTCAGAATCAGTGGAAGCGTCATCATTTTCTACATGTGGTGCTCTTTGGACATGCCAAGGATTATAATTGAGTGACTCCCAATTTTGTACTATAATATCATCATTGTGACCAATGTCCCTTTCAATGTTACGAAAAGGTTTGTATAGTAACAACTCAGACAAACAAAACTCCACCCACTTATTTGAATCACACGGAGGAATGAAAATAAACCTAGGAAAAACTCTGACAATAGCTGATGTTTGTCTTGGCCCCCATTTATTTTCTCCTCTTTTTCTAGGATTGTATATCTAGGACCTTGCTGCATCAATCAATGTGATACCTTCCATACAAAGTGGTCTTCTTTTGTAACCATCTACAAAAGATTTTGTGAGTTCTTCCTCATTTTCCTCATTATTGATTACTATAGGTTTGAAAACTTCACGTGAGACATTTAGATTAACAAACCTTTTGCTGCACTCCACCAATGGAAGTTCTAATAGCATATGACATGTCTCTTGAGCTCCAATATCTCTTTCTACAATTGTTTTTGTTAGAAGATTTCTATATGCTTGTGCCGCTAAATCATCTGGATTTTCAAGGTTTGAGAGATGCATCAACATTTCTTGATACGTTTCAAAGCTTCTCTCAGCTTTTGCTACATACTTTGCAATGTATTTGATAACTGCATGTCTTGAAAGAACGGGTTGCCAATCTACATTGGCCCTCCATAATTATAATATGTATCGATTTTGTGAATTAACTCTATCATCATTTCTTACCAGTTCAAATTTTTTCTCACCTGATTCTGCACCCTCATATAACTTTGATCCTCCCAAATTCAATTGCCAAGGTGCATTATACTTGAAATATTAGAAAATATGTGTCTTGTTAGTTGAACTTGTTTAAATAGTTGATATAGAAAATTGAGATACAACTATGATTTGATGAAATAATTACCTGCAAACCATCCTTCCCCTTTTTTTGCGTAGGCAAGCACCTTCCTTACAGACTGCGTATCTTTTGACACAATTGAGTATCTATTCATAGTCACGGTCGATATCCATCTGAGCTAGTTGTGTAGTATTCTTGAGACATGGATGTTGAGCAAAATTTTGGAATTCCTAAAAATAATAGTTGATATATTATTATTATAAATTTACGTTAATGCAAACATTCTAATAACTATATTTAATTTGATATAGAATATCAAATTGTATGAAATGTACCTGTATATTTCTTTGATGAGGATCATGTCTAGGATTCCATGCATGAATAATGAAATGAAAATATCTTTTTGCACTTTTTTTGTTCACCCTCATTCGACCAATTAATAGTGTCCATATTTGGTGCTCCTTCGAGCCAAACGAAGCCATGAACATGAGGTGAACCCCGATGTTGCCACTCATATCTACACCAAAAGTCCTTAACTTTCATACCTTTTTGAAGTATTTCCTTTATGAACATTATATGCCTTAGGTGCATGTAATGCACAACTATATGTGGATAGTCGATGACATTTTGTCTTCTCCTTTTCTGAGCCTCTCGAGGATTAGTTGGTGGTGTACCAGGCATTAGTGCATGCAAATCAGGCCACTGCATATCTGCTGCACTTAATGTGAATAAAATTGTAGGAGTGTCGAGTTGGCGAAGCATGTCTATTAATTTTGCTTTACATTTAGCCCAATATGAAATTGTCCCTCTTAGACTTGTTCCAAATCACATTAACTTATCTACCAGATTATTATGTGGCACATTCTCCACGTGTCCACGTAACTCATTAATGGTAATTGGCATGTCGTGAAAACTCCTTTTTGTAAAGACAATAGCTGAACTTTGTGCACAATGCCTCATTATCATATTCATCATGAAATACCTAAATCTTGGATGTTTATGAAAGTGGTGATCCCTATACCTCAACAAATGCTTGACAAATTCATGCAGATGTACTCGTCTCATTCTGGGCTCCAACCAATCACATCTTCCATTAGGAAACAATGTTGGAAATGCCATATCCAATAATCCAGATGTGACATATTCATTGATAGGTGATGCACCTATAGATGGCCATTCAATTAAAGCAAATGGAACTGCATCAGGATTATTAACCCATGCATGGATTAATTTCATTTCTCTTTGAGCATTAGGTGGCCTTAAAGCCATAGAGGTTGTGTGGTCAATTATATTACCTTCATCTGTCTCCATAATAGGACTTAGAATTATGACTTCATTTGCATCAGAGTCAAAGTCCATGTGCACTGTCTTTAATATGTTAAAAACATTCTCATCATAATTTCTGGCAAGTATTTAAGAGCATTTTCATCAATTCTGACATCTGCGTAAAACTTGTCATGGTCAACTTTGCATTTCAATGCTTTGTAGACACAATCCCTATTTACAGTAAAGTTATAGCGTGTGCCACGTTGATCCCTTCTGCGAACAATAATGATAGGTAAATGTTCAATTGTATGTGGCAAGACTTTGGATACTTGTTCTACATGTTGGGGAAAACTAATAGTGTGTCCTTTGTAATATTGACCACCAGTTGCATGTGTAACTTGCAACATAGGGTTGACACGAGCTACCGACATCTCTTCAACCTGAGTTAAATTTACAAGTTCTTGTGGTTGAGAGCCAGGATCCATATTATTTGAAGATGAAAACCTATGAGTTCATCTCTCTTGATGACACTTGTTGCATATAGGACCCTCACAGGTGAGATTTACTTTCATTCCAATATATGACTCTTGACAAATATAACACAAGTTTGGTGTCTTCAAACTATCTATTTGATGTCTAAAGTGCATTTGGAATCTTATAAATTTAGAGTGAAGCATACCATTTGGGTTGGGCATATTTTGTATATTACCTTTAAAATCTTCATTCATGTGTATTTCACTTGCATGTTGTGGTGTTTCTGGAACACGTTCTATAGATGTTGAGCATTCATTTTCAACATTCAGCTGATTGTATGTATTTGCTAGGTGGTTATATCTGTCACTTGGTTGGGGATCAAGATGTTCCTCTTCACGCCTCTCTTCATTTCCAAGAAAGATTTGTTTAGAATTCCGTTGACAAATGCTTCTTTCTATATTTCTGTGACCTCGATTTTCACTTTCCAATTGTTCAATCATTACCTCTACCCTTCTTCTGTCATAACTTTGCCTATTACCTTCATTTTGTCTTATTCTTTGTTGTTCTCTTTCAGTTTCTGTCAGTTGTTGTTGTTGGCGTCTACGATACTCTCTTCAATATTGTCTTTGGTATTCTCTTCTTGCCTCCTTAGATTCAAAATTCAATCTCGGTCTCAACATAGCTAGTAGGAAAGAATAATAAAGTCAGTAACATACACACACACACACACACACACACACACACACACACACATATATATATATACACACACACACACACACACACACACACACACATGTAAACTCTATTAGTAATGATGATTATTATTACCAAGTAGAATGAAGAATTAGAGCAAGTTCTTTTGCAAGTAGATTGATAAATGGGCTGAAATTAAATTCATGTATAAAATATTCATGTTAAAATTTTGGTTGAAATTAAAATTCATGTAAAAAATATTTAGAATAATGAAGAGGCAAAGGACAACAAGAATTACAACAAATAAAATAGATTAGAAGAATAATTAAAATGACAAATTTATAAGAAATATGGAAACATAAAGACAAGGAGACACAAAATATTATAACATTCTTGCGAATGAATATTTTATTTATAAGAATATTGAATACATCATGTGAGAAATAAATGGTCTAAAATAGATTTTTTTATCAAACATGGCAATACATGATCTCCCATTTTACAATACAAAATAATAAAACCCAAAAATAGGTGATCCCCTTTAAGAGGTAGTGGATCTCAATACGAAAGATTACAATGATACTCCAAAAATATGTGATCCTCTTTAACAGGCAGTGGATCTCAATACAAAAAGAAACAATGAGATATTCAAAACCATTGTTTTAGTATCCATGATCCTTGAACCCATTCATGTGCTCGACGTAACTGGGCATGAGAATATGATTGCAAAGTTTGAGTATAAGGGAAGTAGATTTCAAAAAATTGTTGCTGACTACAAGGAGATTGGAATCTGTCAACAACAACACCTATCCACCAACAGTCATTATCGAATGCATCCACAACAAAGTCAAGTGGAATATATTGAGGCAAACTAATTACTAGAGGTGTGGGTCTAATATGTTCATAGAAGATCTCCTCAACAAGAGGCTCTCGAGACCATTTATCTGTTATAAAATTATCATATTGAATGACAAACTTGGGCCTGTCTGCATTACTCACATATTCTAATAATGTTGCAGGGAACCAGACTCCCTCAAAACCCTCTTCATCACAAGAGACTTCTACTTTCATTCCAAATTTGAAATCCATTTGTTATACCTTTTTTCATTACAACAACGCAAAAAAAACATTTTAATTATTTTAATACAATCTTCAATAGAAAATAAATATTTGTTGAGTTTTTTTAATTAAAAAGATATAATAGAATCCTTAAATAAATCATTTATAAAATATAAAAATAATATAAAATATTCACATAATAATGTTTGAAATATGGCGGCATTGCCTTCCACTTTTCAAACATTAGTACAAAAAAATAGATATTTGGAATATATTTTTAATTTCAAAACATAAAAATAATATATTCTTAATATTAAATGTTAGCAATAATTCAAATATTTAAATTTTTAAGAAATCTAATGTATGCTTAATCTATTTTTAAAAAAAACTATTAAGAATAATAGAATACAAATTTCATTAATATGGCGGCATTGCCCTCCACAATAATGATAAAAATTCTTTATGATAACATTTGATGTAAAAAATGTAAATTATTAAAAACTATTAATCTAATGTATGCTTAAAAAAGTGTAATATTTAAGAAACAAAATAAATTAATCTAATGTATACTTAATCTATTTAAACTAGTGCATACTTAATAATTTTTTAATTTTAACTAAGGAAGAAGAAATTGTGTTCACCATTTATAACTATTGCAAATGAATAAATTATAATCTAAAAAATAAATCTAAATCTAAAATGCAAAATCTTTAAATAAAGCATTTATTAAATATGGAAATAATATAAAACTTTCACATAGCAATGTTTGAAATATGACGGGATTGCCTTCCACTTTTCAAACATTACTAAAGAAATATAAATATTCTAAATATATTTTTTATTTCAAAACATAAAAATAATACATTCTTAATATTAAATGTTAGCAGTAATTCAAATATTTAAATAATTAAGAAATATAATGTATGTTTAATCTTAATTTTTTTTTTTTTTATTAAGAATAATAGAATACAAATTTTATTAATATGGCGGCATTGCCCTCTACAATAATGATAAAAAATATTTATGATAATGATGTAAAAAATATAAATTATTAAAAACTATTAATCTAATGTATGCTTTAAAAAAATGTAACATTTAAGAAACAAAATAAATTAATCTAATGTATACTTAATCTATTTAAACTAATGTATACTTAATATTTTTTAATTTTAACTAAGAAATAAGAAATTGTGTTCACCATTTATAACTATTGCAAATGAATAAAGTATAATCTAAAAAACAAATGTAAATCTAAAATGCAAAATCCTTAACTAAAACATTTATAAAATAAGAAAATAATATAAAACATTCACATAGTAATGTTTGGAATATGGTGGCATTGCCTTCCACTTTTCAAACATTACTACCTTTAATTTTTTCATCATTCACCTTTAATTAAAATGCAAACTATTTCAAATGCAAATATGGATCTAAAATGCAAACTATTTATAATGCAAATCTAAATGTAAAATGTAAACTATTAAAATAGAAATCTAAATGAAACGTGCATACCAAAATGAATCATGTAATTCAAAATGAAACATGCTATTGATTTACATTTGCATGTTTGATCTTGCATTCAAATCAAACATGCAAATGAAAATTCATACTATTTTAAATGCAAATCAATTTATTGTAAATGAAATCAAACATATAAATCAAAATAGAACATGAAAATCTAAATCAAAGTATTTTAAATACAAATTAAAATCTAAATATTTTAAATGCAACTAAATCTATGGAAAAGTAAAATACAAAATAAAAATCTCATTTGAAAATAACTTGCTTCAAAATTGATTTACATTTGCATGTTTGATCTTGAATGCAAATCAAACATGCAAATGAAAATGCATACTATTTTAAATGCAAATCAAACATAGAAATGAGAATGCATACTATTTTAAATGCAAATCAATTTATTCTAACATACAAACATACAAATCAAAATGAAAATTTCACTTGAAAATAACTTGCTTCAAAATTGATTCTAGTATTGGCTCCTCTAAAATTCTTCAATTCTTCAAACTCTGCAAAACAACAAATGAAACATGTAATTGAAAATGAAACATGCAAATCAAACATGCTATTGATTTACATTTGCATGTTTGATCTTGAATGCAAATCAAACATGCAAATGAAAATGCATACTATTTTAAATGTAAATCAATTTATTCTAACATACAAACATACAAATCAAAATGAAAATCTCACTTGAAAATAACTTGCTCCAAAATTGATTGTAGTATTGGCTCCTCTAAAATCCCCCAATTCTTCAAACTCTGCAAAATAACAATGAAACAAAATAAGAAATGAAATGAGGAGACTCTCTTTTATAATTTGAGAGCGTCTCTTCATATTCTCCAATGTCTTTTGCACTTCTGTTGCCTTTTCAAATTCAACATGAATGATTAAACATTGAAATTTTTTTAATAAAAGTGATTGTGGGTGTGGTAGTGGATGCCGAATTAAAAAAAATGAAAACAATTAATGCCCACATATTTGGGCGTTTTGAATTCTTTTAAAAAATAAAAAATAAAATTAAAATTTAATGGGACACGGGGCCACCACCCCTCGACCCCCTGCCTTTGAATGACCATTTTAAAAGTTAAAAAAAAATTAAAAAAATTAAAAATGCTTCATTATCATTAGGGCACGGGGCCACCACATCCCCGCCCCTTGCCGGCAGTGGCGGCTGTACTGCCGGCAACGGCACAGCAGAGGGGCCACCATATCCCCACCCCCTGTCGACAGTGGCGGCTGTACTGCCGCTGCCGGCGGCAGTACAACCGCCACTGCCGGCAGGGGGCAGGGATGTGGTGGTCCCGTGCCCTATTTAACAATTGAGATTTTTTATAATTTTTCTTTTATTAATTTTTTAAAAATTTTTTAAAATGCCCATTAGGAAGGTGGGGGGCCAAGGGGTGGTGGCCCCGTGCCCTAATAATTTTAATTTTTTTAAAAAAATAATTTGTTTTTAAAATTAAAATAATTTATTTTTAAAAAATTATTTAAGTATTTTTAATTAATTATTTAATTTATTTTGCATTTATTTTTCTATATTATATAATTTTTGTAAAAAAATTATTGTTTTATAAATTTTGGGTGAGCTATATTTTTGGGCTAGTTATATTTTCAGCGAACTATTATTTTTGGCCAGCTATTATTTCGGCCAGCTAAATTTTGGGTGAGCTATATTTTCGGGCCAGCTATATTTTCGGCCAACTATTATTTTTGGCCAGCTATTATTTCGGCCTAACTAATTTTTTATTTATAATAATAGTTTTTATTTACAAGGAATCTATTATGACATATTCCTGTGCTGGTATTTCCATTTGTGCTCCCATTGTATAGCTATGCCTCTCGACGTAATAACTAGTTAACTAGTAGAATGCAAAATTCATTACAATAGTATTATGCATTATCGACAAGTACTAATAAATGTAAAATTAACCCAGCATTGCGATAAATTATATTTATGTAAAAGAGTTGAATAAAAGTTGAGAATTGAGTGGATGAAAATGTTCAGTTGTGTGATTTTTTCTAGCTAGTTAAAAGGTTTTATTTAAGGATAAAAGTTGCATTATTAATATTTCTATTATTAGTTTTGGATTTATTTTGTTTAATTGTTTATAATATGATAATTTTATGTGTACCTGGTGCATTTGTATATGAATTTTTTTTTTATGAGTTGCCATTGAAATTAATTTGACACATTTTAATTATTCAAGTTTAATTGTAAGATTCTTCACTCATTAATCTAGGTTGAATTTGTAAATAGACTAGTAAACCCAATTTAGAATTACAATTATGGTTTTGACCTTCAAAATTTTAAAATCAAATTAATATGAGTCTAAGCCAATTCAAATTATTATAATCATTATTCATGAACTTGACTTAGTCAAAATTTCATGCTAGGTGGAACCTCATTCATATTAAAGAAATTCATATTTAACTTTGCATAATCATAGAGTGTTAAGATCAATATTTGCGATGATAAATAAAGGTTAAACATTTACATTTTTTTGGGGTGTCCTAAAACTTGTCAAAATTGTTATATTATCAAGGGGTGCGATAAATATGAAAAGTGGAAGTTAGACACTTTTCTTTTCATGAGTTATAATAATGATTTTCAACACTATCAAGTTTACTTATTAGAGAAACATATTCATAAAAATATCACTTTCGAAGGTACACAAAAGGTCTAAAGCTACTCAAAATGTTCAAATCTAGAGGTGCAAGAATAAACTCTAAGTCACCTTTCAGTTTTAATGCTAGTTATAATAGTGCTTGTTTTTTATTAAGGTAAAAATAGGTTTTGAATGGAACCCGAAACCATTTACATAAAAGCAAAGAGATTTAATATTTCAGTTCTACAAAAAGAGACACTTGCTAAAAAATAGAAAAGTAGGACCCGAAACAACCCTAGTAGAGACAATAAGAAACAAAAGAAACAGTTACTAGCAAAACTACCAACGAACCCCTAGCAACCCCCTAGAACAGACTAGTTTTTTATCATTTTCTCCACCTTCTTCTGCAGGTCCTCCATCTTCTGGATAACTCCTTTTAGATCATTCATTTCCTTTGGGGTTTCTGGAACCTTCCTTTGAGTGCGGCCTCTAGTTCTCATTCCCAGACTAGCTGTAATGCCCAAAAGTTCGGGCCAAAACACAACCAACAAATTTTTTTTAAAAGGTTATAAGTTCCATGTTCACGATGCGGGACAAAAGTGCTAATGATGAAGTCCCAAAGCGACAAGAGGTCAAACCTCAACAAGTTGTTTCCCGAAGGATGCTAGATGAAAATCAATATAATCAAAGTTTGTTAATCAACTTGGCGATCAATTTTGTCAAACGTTAATCTATTAGTCCTTTAGATTATCTAAGAGGAATAGAATGTTTATTGATAATGTTATTCTTTAAATAGGTTAACCATTCCCAATTATGTAAATTTCAAGACCAATTTGATTATGAAAATTAAATTGAAAGCTAAAGAAAGATATTGAATATAATTTTCAATAGTCATCTATACCAATTTCCGTTCAAAATGAATACATGTTAATTCAATTAATGATTACATTATACCAATTAATCAATGTACCTTTTAACTAATTAATAAATCTAAAGGAAACATTATTTAATGATATTAAATCAATGATTATAATTAAATATTATATATATATAATTAATTAATAATTATAATATATTAATCAATTAATAAATCATAATATATTAATTAATAATATATACATATTATATAATTCATAATATTGAACATTTTGTAATTAACAATTAATAAATAAAACATTGCTGAAATAATAACTATCTATTGTTATAAACAAAACATTAATTTCAAAATAACATAATTAACTAACAACCTAAGCTAACTTAACAACCTACTCACTAAACTAAACATCCCACCAAGTCAACTAGCCTATCTCCCTACTCTTAGCACCCTAGAAATCCATCAAATCTTCCCTTCACACCTCTTACCATCACAAGGACAAGGGAGGGGTGCGCAATTTAAGAGAGGGAAGAAAATTTATTTCAAAATTTCCAACTTCCCCAAAAGACCTGCGCTTGGAAAGAGGAGAGGCATGGGGAGTAAGTGGGAAGTGGGTCCCACCACTTACTCTTGTCCAAGGGAAGCTTCATTCACAATTTAAATTAATTGCTAGGCATGGGCTAGCAAAGGCATGCGTAGGTTTTGGAGACTAAAAGGTAAGAGCATTTAGTAAAAGGTAAGAGATGACAGCAAAAGGACATTCCCACTGTCCAATGATTTGGTTAGAAATAAATACAAAGACTATGCAACCCTTCACATGCGCCTAGTAAAGGGGGAGAATTAAAAAGGTAAGGGGGTAAAGTAGATTAATATTTTATTTTTAATATATATTGAGGTGGCAAGATTTAATATTATAAAATGACTGTGGTATGGATTTTGTATGGGATTTTTATCCCATACAAAATCCAGAGAGCATTTTGCTCTTTTAAAATCTGGAGAGTGTTATTTTGCTTGCATTATTTTTACATCTTCTTGCAAACTATGAGTAGTATATTTTCTTCATTTAATTAGTCTCCTTAATGCATAAGGAAGTCTATAGTCTTAAAATTGATAGAGTATCAATAAGGATTAGATATAGTTTGATTGCAAATCAATTGAGATATCAACATAAAACTAATTTGTTCATTTCTTCATAGTTGTTTCATTACAATTTATAGGACTAAAAGAGTGATATGAATCATATTTAGAGATTATTTTCAAAGATCATGACAATTAAATCATCTTATAGGAACTACAATATTCTTATATCAACCCAAATATGGAATCATAATGAAATTGTTACAATATTTAATCTATCAATGTTGATAACTCATTTGCAAGGAAAGAGTAATTTCAACTATAGAGAGAGAGAGAGAGAGAGAGAGAGAGAGAGAGAGAGAGAGAGAGATCTTTTATCATGTTTGCAAGAATTCATCTTAACATAAAGAAATCCATTTCAACTCTTTTACAAATACATCAATAAAGTTTACAACATCCTAATTTCAACAAAGCATTGCAATGAACAATTCCACACAATGAAAAATCAAATAAATAACAGTCTCTCATCTATTTCATCTTCACAATAGCTCCAAGTAAAAAGCATTACAATCTCTTTTACAACAATAGAAGTCTAAATACAAAGAGAGATTTCACAAAGGAATGAACGGGTTGTCTTCACACAACCACCCAAAAGATGAAAACCTCCATGATAGCTCCTCTTTGAGCTTCCACAAATCTGCAAATAAAAAAAAAATGGAGAACCATGGGTGCTCACCACCCAACCTAGGTCTCTTATGAGACCACCCCCGAGCTTGGAGAACCAAGGCTAAACGGGTATGCAACAAGATCAACAAGATGCTCACAAACAATATACACAAATGCACATACGACAAATTACTCCCTTCCAAGGTTACACAAATGAGTCTTACAAGCTCATTGAGAGGGTGGAGGTGGGCTTTTCCAAGGGGAGAATGCCATTACATACAAATTTTCTCACCATGAGTATTCAAATGCCTCTTCAAGACTACATATCCAAATGCCTCTTCAAGGCTACATATCCATGCATATCCAAATGCCTCTTCAAGGCTACATATCCAATATCTCCATACACATACTTTGCTTATCAATATCCACAAAATACAAGAATACAATGGCTTCCATGGTGCCCATACACCATGAACTTATCCCTCTTCTCCAAGAGAAGAGACTCTCACCTCATGGAGAGCCCAACTAACCCCTCCACCCGTAGGCCACTTCTTCCCTTCCCAAAGGGTGAGTAATGCCTCACACCCATAAACAAGAACTCCCTCATTCAAGCAAGAAGAACCAAGAATAAACCATGAAATCAAAACCCAAAATCCCTCCATTACAACACATTGTCACAACAAGAACCAAGATTCATATGCATGAGAAAGCAAAATATAAGTTAATCTAAAGAGCAAGTAGAAAGGCTTCCATGAGAAGAGTAACCAACCTCCATAAGTGTGATGGAAATGAAAATTTGAGAAGAGCTTATCCACTATCCTTCCTCAATCCAAACCCTAATGTCTCCAAATGTGGAGAGTGGGTGAACACCCACTAAATCTCCTAAGGGCCTCTAAAAAGGCCTCCAAATTTCTACCCACCCACCATCCATTAATGCAAACTTGACTCTATGACCTTGTTGTCTTTCCTTGTCCCCCCCATGATAAATGCATGATTGAAAGAAAGGGTGAAGTTGGGTAAAGATCATGACTTATCAAATTTCGAAGTCAAGGGTAAATGGGTCATAAAATAGGTTACCAAGTTCACTAGGGAATTATAGACATGCTCAAAACCTTCCTAACCCATAACCCTATCCATTAGATACTTAAATTATGCCAAAAATGACCCTTAGAACCCCTTATTGGCCTCTAGAAGTGACTAGAACAAGGATGAATTAAAACAAGCACATAACAAGTGTCAAATGACACTAACGATTACACATTACATATCCAAGGTCATGTCCTGGATGACAAAAAGAAATTAACTAATAACACACATGCAAAAATCCACATTTACAAGGAGTTCACATTACAACGAGGCTTTTAATCCCATATCGGATTAAGCTTTGGCTTACTCAATTCACATATGTTTAACCTTGGTTCTCTGATTAATTCCATGGTTCTCTTACCTGCACACTCCTCAATGCAGCATCAATAATTCAAGGAAGAAAACCAATACAAATAAACATATAAGATATAACATCTTCAATTTAATCAAAATTCAATTGCTTAGTTCAATTTCATAATTCAATTGCATCTCTAATGCCTACTAATCTTGTAATTCAATTGAAATCATGATCATCAATAATCTAACATCATCACAAGGTAATCATCAATTACTCATAACATCAATGCAGCGAAGATGTCTAACATGATATTCATTTGCAACATAGAATTCGATTGCATTCTTACAATCGCTTTCTCATAATTCATGATTCAATGCATACATCTAATCACTTTCATATAGTGCATAATTTAATTGCATATAATTTTATACACATAAGTTATAATTTCTACTGCGTACTCAAAGTCACATAAAGTACAATGCCCACATAAAGATCATAATCCAAATTCAAGCTTGCAAACATATAGAATACATTCATTATTTCAATTCAATTCAATCTACATAATTTGATTGCATAACTTCATAGTACTCCTAATCTCAAAGATTCTCAATTTTCCTTAGCATGATATTTAAGATAAATTGATGGTTCAACATCGGTAAGGGGGTAACCATAACAATCAGGTCCTATAAAATTCTTATCACAAGTATGATTAAATTTCCTAATCTAGGAAAACAAAATGCAGAATAATCCTATTAGTCTAGGATCTAACAAATCCTTGTTCAGGGTTCTAAGAATATCACCAAAATGCCACTATGGTATAACCATATAATACATCATCAAAACATTACTCATCCTCCTCGTAGGAGTTACTAGAATCATCACATCAACTTATTAATTTAATCCAAGATAAACTTAAGACTTAACACATACTAATTTGGCATTTACATCTCGACTTCTCGAATCAAATCCTTATGACAAAAGTACTCAATGGAACCCTAATAGTCTAGCTAGATCTATGATCCGCAGGGTAACATACTGCATCCAAGATTCACTTTCACAATTAATAACCCAAATATATCACCTCTGTCATTGTGACACTTAGTTGATAGGTACTGATATGAAGGTACAATATATAGGTCTATCCTGAGGTACAATTCCGTTAGGGATTTACCAATCATCCAAATACTACAACACCCCTTAATCTTCCATCATCGAAGTGTCGAGGAAAAGGTGGAAACAGGTTGGGCCTTACACTAGCATTCCCAGGACCAACTTTCTCAGTATCATCATCAATTGTTATGGTCATTTTTTCCAATAGGCTCTTTTCTAGATAATTGTACAACATTTTCAGGTTCATAACAGAAGCACTAAGTGTTACAAGTAGCGGTTGCCGTTGCACCAAAAGATCGACCTGTTAATACCCGATACAACCACTAGACTTATAGAAGACACAGGAGACGGTTAAGCCATGTCACAAATCCCGAGGGGAGCGCTTACCATTTTGCCAACAATCTCCCCCTCAGCGTTACCCGAGGGGATTCGAACCTGTGACCAAGCTCTAATACCACTTGTTACAAGTAGTGGTTGCCGTTGCAACAAAAGATTGACCTGTTAATGCTCGATACAACCACTAGACTTATAGAAGACACAAGAGGTAGTTAAGCCATGTCACGAATCCCGAGGGGAGCACTAACCATTTTTCCAACACTAAGGCCTTCATTACTATGTTTGAGGACCTCGTTTATCATGTACCCATTGTAGCTGATTTTTTCCGTTACATCTTTTAACTTGTTGTCCACCTTCATTTTGATTTCTGTAGCCATATTCTCATTCAGGTTTTTATTTTTTACCTTATCCAAAAACTTCTTTTCCAGCTTCTCCAGCTTAGTAGTGAGGGTTTTCGTTGTATCTTCCATTGCTTTGAGACAAAGTTTCATTTCCTGCATCTCCTGCGTGACCCACTTGTCCAAATGAATACCATGGCCTTCAGCCTCCTTGACCTCTTCCAGAATAGTGCTTGTTAACACTACTATGTTTAGCTATTAGAAGCAAACACATTATAAAGACATTAGACCTTAAATTTAAATAAAAGGATTGGAGCTACACAAAATGTTCAAATCTGTAGGTGCACGGATCAATGTTGTAAGTGCAAGATTGTATTAGAGTAGAAAATCAATTTTAGAGAATTTTAGCACTGATGTATATTTGAGTGTTAATCATTGAGATGAGCACAAATGTAATCTACAAAAATGTATCCTTAATCAAGTTCTAGAGCTAATAACATTTAAATATGTTTGAGTTTGTATTGGATGCTCAATTTGTTGAATTGTGTTCATTAGGAATTAGAGTTTGCAATCTTTTGAGGATAAAAGTTCATCTTTAGTGATTTAATGAACTTTCATCAAGTTAGTTTTTAATTGTGTCAGTTTTCTTATTCTCAATCATTTTGCTAAATGGTTAGGTTTTGATTTTGTTTTTAATAGATAGCTTGTACTGCATTAGTAATAATTGTTAATTGTAAATTAGGTAGTGAGTAATGTTGTTAGATTAAATATTATTTCTATGATTTTATTTATAGAAATCTAAATGTTTCAAATTTTTGTAGGAGTGAATTAACATTCAAAACAACACTATTAAACAACACCAAACTATTGTATCAAACAAAAAATATCAAAAACCACCACTATTATATTTTCAAGCATGCAACAATTTGTGGATACCCAAGCTAATCAAGCAATCTAGACATTTTCTCTTGCATTTGATTGGTTCCTTTAGTTGCATACTTGCGTATAGGAGGATTTGGAAATATCTCTGCACGATCTCATACTCATATCTTTTCACAAAGTAAAGCTATTTCAATTAATGCAAACATTTTAAAACAAGCCAATACATTTGTTGCTCAAACTTGTAAATATAAAACCATTAATATTCAAACAAGATTCACTACATATCAAGAACTAGATAATTTTTTGCAATATTTTAGTTTCTTACAATTCATTTTACAATATTGGTAGCAACATGATATAGTTGATCCTTGGGTCAGAATCTTGGATGTTTAACATCTTGTTGTCTTCCCCTATGTTGGGCTTGGATCCTTTGCTCCCTTGGTCTACAATTGTGGTTGGTTCCTTCGTTACCAATGTTGGCATATGTAAGAGTTTCCTTCGCCAAGGTGTTGACCAAGTTAGGCGGAACAACTGACTTACAAATTTGTGAAGGTTGAGTTGTCTCCTTTGTTGAGGTTCACAATACTTTTGTTTCTTGAAGTGTTCTTGATGTGTGGGTCGATAAAAGCTTCTATCAGTTTGCAATCTGCACCTTCGGGAGATTCTTCGGTTAAGGTGTTCAAAAGCATTTAACTTGGCTACGAACCTAAAGTTTTGAATAAAGTGGCCTATAGAAGCCATACATTCAATCCATGTGAGGTCAAAATTGGATAACAATCTAATATTAAATGATTGGAGTATAGACAAAACAAGAAATCTAACAAATGCAACTTCCTTATAAGTGGAGTTTGGCTTATTCCAAAGGAGAAGGATTTGATTTGAGAAACTTTTGAAAAATGCAATTAATTGGTAGGTATAAAGTCAAATCCCACATTTGTCAATCCTCCTTGCTTGTGAATGGGATCCAACTCTGTGTGAGCTCTTTGGAAAGATAAAGGCTAATGTTTGGTGGGGAGAAAAAGGTATGAACTCCATCATCCATCAAAGGGCTTAAAAACTAATAAACTAATGCAATTGACAAGAAAACAAAGACTCAAACGTTTTTGGCATCCTATGTCATAATAAAGCTCATGGTTGGGGGAAGGTTGTCCATCAAAATAGAAGGATGACGAGAAATACACAAAAAAGTGAGTTTTTGGAAAAGGCTTAAAATTTCAAGGAAACGTAATGGATAATTGTAGATCGATACTCTACAACCTTTGCAATTATTCTCCTTTCTTGCATTTGAAGGAGATATTTGATAAACATTAAGACATAACAGGGGAGATAAATTAGAGGAAGGTGTTGTTGAGAATCCAATAATCGTGAATTTTTAATTTCTTTATCTGTTCATTTTATTGTTCTCTCCATATTTGAAGAGCAAAACAAATTTGTAAATATAAGTGTAGATTTGATGTATTAATATATTGGAGAAGTGAATAATATAATTCCCTATTTAAAGAGTGGATTAGTGAACCACTATAAACTTCATGTTTGTGTGCATTGTTTTCAAATCTCTAGTCTTGTTTTCAAATTTCTTTTTGGTTTCTCTTTTATTATTTTAATAATTGGTATCAGAGTTGTGGTGTTTGATCAGATGGCTAGAGAGATTCATGTTTGATTGGAAGTAATGTTTGTTGAAGAAGGACGTATCAAAAAATTCAATGCCCATAATATCAGTTATGGAAGATGCAATTGGAGGACTATTTGTATCAAGAAGATTTGTGGTAACTATTACATGGTAAGACAAAGAAACCATCAACAATTTTGGATGAAGATTGAGATATTTTGGATAGAGAATAATTGGGAGGCATTCAATTGTGCCTATCCCCTTTTGTAGTGATTAACATATCTAAAGAAACCACAACTACTGATTTGATGAACGTGTTGGGTAATTGGTATGAAAATCTATCAAACTTGAATAAGGTAACTTTAACCTTGGAAGAAATCACAACCAATTTTTGAATGGTTGATTTGGGAGCATCATTTCATGCCAGCGTGTGCAAATAGATTTTCAAAAACTTGTAAATTGGTGACTTTAGTAAAGTTTTTCTTAGTAAAATAAATCTTATGATGTTATTGGCAAAGGAGATATTTTGTTAAGCTAGTAAATGGAAATAGTTGCTTTCTAAAGGATGTTAGATATGTTCCCTAGCTAAAATAGAATTTGATTTCAGTTGGACAGTCAAGTTCTCAAGGGTTTGAAATCACTTTTGAATGTAATAAATGGAAAGTGAAAAAATGAGCCTTGGTAATTGCTAGAGATAGAAAATTAAGCATCTTCTATGTTGTACAAAATCACCATGAGGTGGGATTTATTCTCTAGAGAAGCTAATAAAACATGTTGAGGAGGTTGTTTAGTTGAAGTGATAACAAAAAGAGTTATTCATCACTACTATGGGTAAGTACACTAGTTAGTTTGTTTACTACAATAAATAGAGGTTTTCAATAAAATAAGGTGTTCTTACTCCAGGTTGTGTTTGGCTCCTCATGCATCAAGGCACACCCTTCTTTTGTGGACTTGGAAGGTCTAATAGAGACCACATGTGAAAATATATCCGAGGATGCATTGTTAGTACCAACCTCTCTATTTTAAACTCGATCATTGCTTATATGTATCAACTTTAGAAAAAGAAATTAATACAGTAGTATACAAAGAGATTTAAGTATGAAAGTTGTTGTTGGTCAATCTAAAGGAACTATTGGGGTTGATCTTGATGTTTTGGTTGTACGTGATCACAATCCAGATCAATTGATGAAGGGTGCTCCCCTTAATAGTAAATTGGCTTCTTATTATCTCCACAAATGGGGAATTACAAACTTTCAGAATTACAATATGCAAAGCCACATGGGCATTCTCTTTACAATATTCTGTAGGACAAAGCCTCGAACTATTACCCAGAACTATTCTGAACTGCCTAAGACAATAATACAACCTTCCTTATATAGGCAATTATCCACCGCCTGGGAAGGTTCCAGAATTTTAGCCAATAAGGCCGACCAAACTTAGAATTATTTTATTTTACATTTTATTACATCATAGTCGGCTCAAGATAACCTTTGAAACCCGAACAGAAATTTTGAAGAAAATTATTTTTCGCCATTTCAGGTGGCCCAACTTCCGAAGACCATAAGTCATCACCAGTTGACCCGATCGGCTATTATAACCCCATTTCGAAAACGCCACGAAGCGCTCTACAGGCTTGATTGGTGCAAGCACTTGTCACCCAAATTTTCGACCTCATCCGGGGCCTCTAAAGCCTTCAAAACTGAGTTCAAAGTTTCTGTACCTTGCTGCCAATACCGAAAATCTTCAATATCTTCCAATATACACTTGATCTGGCAATGAAACTTTACTGGCAGACTTACATGACCAAAATGAACCTCCAAGAAAGAAATCAGATAATTCTGAGCACATGCAAAAATTACCAAAAATAGTAACTTTCCATAAATAGCAGCTCTGCACTAAAATAGCCCTTATTGAATATAAAAACATAAATATTTTTAGGTGATGCAAGATTGCTCTTACACCCAGGATGCTCCTGCATCATCAATTATTGTAGATTTAGTTGTCAAAAGAATAGGAGAAATATGTTAAAGAGCATGCAAAGAAAGAAGTTGGTGAGAGAGAAGTTACAGGATGGAGGTTAAATCTAAGAAGGAAGTTAGGAACATGGATGATGTAGGAGCATCTTTAGTTCTTGGAAATCTTGGATCAACCAAAAATATTTGATTTATTTTTTTGTAGTTTGTCAGTCACTGAGTTTATTTTAGCGTTCCTTCAATTTGGATCAGTTGTTTTTGCGTACCTCATAGAGTGTTCGTGGCATCATATTTTACCTTCATCTAGGTTTGCACCTCGATTGGTTTCTTCGCGTATGAGATAACTTGGATTCTTGGTGGGACTTCATTGTTCTTCACATTTCATGGCTAGTTTGTGTTTTCCGATCTTGCAAAGGATTTTTCTGATTGACAAAGCTTCATGGCTCATCCCTTGATGTTTCTACACATGTGGCTGACCTACTTGAGGGATCACACTTCATGTTTCATCTATTTGAGGGAGATCCTTATGATTTGGGTCTGACCTATATTTGTAATATGTTTTCTTATTCTTGGTGAATGTAATCTTTCCCAGGTTGACTTGATGCTTGGGAAGGATTTATAAGTTGTTTTAATTAATCCTTAGGCATATATTTTTAGTTCCAGATAATAAGATAACCTCTTAAAGGTTAGCATATAGGATTTATTTCTATAATCAAGCCCATATGCCTAGAATGTGAGGTTGCATGTTGTAGGTCCTTTGTAATTGAGTTTTTGATAATGGGAAGGATGACCTTGGATATCTCTCAATCTCTCTTTGTTGTTTCCGTTGTGTGTCTCTTGCTACAAGGATTGGAAATACTTCTTTGAGGTCCCTCCGTCCTTGGCTGCACAAAGTGGCATTAGAGCTAAGTTTCATCCTCGTGGAAGTGGATGTCCTGAATTGATTTGTTGTGGGATGGAAGAGTAAGCACTTGACCCATAATTGTAGACGATTCTCTCGAGATGAATTGAAGAGGACATGCTAGAGGTGGAGTGAAGAGAGATAACAATCCAATAGTATTGGAAATGTTGTGACAAATTGCAGCTAGGTTAGAAGTTGTGGAAATGACCTAGAGAAGAGGTCGACATATTGAGGATGTGAGTGATCAAGAAGAAAGAGTCAAAGAAGCAGCTGAAGGAGGTGAAGAGCAACATGTAGACACTTTTTCTCTAACACAATTGCATCACTAACATTCCTCTTTTATTTATCTAATAATCTTTAGTATTCAATAAATTGTGTCTTTCTACCATATTCTAAGATTAAAAACATCACATACCTTTAATTTCATAATTATATTTATTTAATTACACTAATCATTTATCTCATAAATAAATAAGTAATTATTTATTTATAAATATTTCCACATGTGCAAGTAAACAATTTATTATTTATTTAAATCATATTTATCCTCCTAAATCCTAACTCACACTCACTTTGAGTCATCTTATCAATCACAACTCGACTCCACAATTGTCTCTCCTAAAACAGTCTCCTAGTCCACCTCGTTAGTCAATTCCCTTTATCAAGGAAATCAAGTTGAGTTGAACTCTTACTCACTTTGAGTCAACTCTTCCACCTCATTCAGTCAATCCTCTTATCAAGGTAGTCAAGCTGAGTTGAACTCTTGCTCACTTTGAGTCAGCTCTTCCACCTCATTTAGTCAATCCTCTTATTAAGGTAGTCAAGGTGAATTGAATTCCTACTCACTTTGAGTTAACTCTTCCACATCATCAATCAACCCTTCAATCAAGGATTCCTGATTGAAACCACTAAAAATGTTATAAATAGAGAGCTAAATCCCTGATTTTGGTACAATTGATTTGAATTCTTATGTTGGCATGATCTTGAGCTCAATTCTAAGAGCCCACATTACATAAGAAGGAGAATAACAAAAGATGAATTATGGGTTTGCATATTCTTTTATGTTATTTGATTTCAATGTCTTGATTAATGTATGCAATTCTCTTGTTTCCTTTCCTCTTTTGATATTGGGAATACTCATTTCTCTAACAATATCTTTGTGGTTGAGATATTCAATGTTATTGCAAGTTTCTATTGATCCCCCTATACTTGACTACACATGGTGAACTTGACGTGAGGGACTAACCATTTTAAATTTGACAATTTTCTGTTGTGGCGTAGACACATTTTTTTGATGTAGATATAGGTTACAATGACACAAACACACACACCCAGGTATACAAAGAGGCAAAAACACATCCTTGTCACCGTACTTGGTATATTACACATCCATAGACAATATACACAAACACCACACACAAAAAAACCCAATGCCATACTTACAGATTAGATGCGACACACTTGCTTGTCAATTTTTGTCATTCAGTTATCATTATTATTGCTATCTATGTTGTTCTCTATTGTTTTTTATCGATTTATCATTCTGATAGCTTATTATTTATCTGATATTAGCACATTTTGGAACATTGATACCCTGATATTTTCAATCAAATTTCCATTATTTGTCTACCAATCTTTTCTAATTTTTTGAAGGTAACAGGACTAATATACACACTTACCTATTGTGATCATTGTATTTGATAGACCACAATGCCACACACACTGTATTGTATCACCACACTTGCACATACAAAATGACACACTTGTCTGATTAATAATTTCTTTTTTGTCTCCATTCTAGTTCGTTGCCATGCTTTAACACACTTGTTGTATTAGGCCTGTGCACTTGTTGGATTTTTCCTACACATTTGTTGTAATCAAACAATGCATATGCTATAATGAAAAAATGCAGTGGTCCTCCTAAACATAACAAATTCAAGATTCAAGTGTTGGATTATAGAGAGGAGGGGGGGGGGGGGGGGGGGGCTGAATCAGTAATCCCGATCACAAATACCTTAAAAATAATTTTCTCTGATTAACTTGGTAACAACACAGTTCACTATTTACTGACAACAGTAAATAAACTATTTAGTAAATCATTCATAATGTATATCACCAATATTTAACATGGAAACCCAGCTATGGGAAAAACCACTATGGGAATTGTCACCCACTCAGAAATATACTCTTCTGAAGTATGCCTGGTTAAGAGCCAATCCAGTTAAAGATTACAAAACACACTTTTAGGTGTGACCTAGTTGATTTATCTCAGATATGTTAGGATCTTCACCCTGTTAGGAGTGGCCTTGTTAGAGGGCTTAAACACTCTTTTAGAATGTCACCTTTCTCAAGGATTTACAATAAGACTATTAAGTACACTTTGTTAAGAGATTTCTCTGCTACAAATGCTAGTATGAAATAGTAATAAAAATCATCTATAAATGTGCAACTATCTTTTCTCAATCAAATACTTGTACGCTCTTCAATCTTCACTTTAATTCTTCAAGTTCCATTGACATCAACACTTCATTAAATCACTGTTTTCCTGCTTAGAATCTCTCTGTTCCTTCTTCCTTGCAATAGTTGGTAACCCTTCAACTATTCAGTTTTCCAACTATTTGTCCATACAATATCATCCTTTATATAGACATTTTTTGCCTCTTAATCTCATCTATTACATTTTCCTTTAAGAAATCTTGACTGTTCATTACATTATTCATCGGACTTGGATCTCGGTAACACGTTTCCTTTTCACCTAGGAAATTGAATTTTTCTAGAAACTTGTTCCACTTCTTTTTGCCACTTAGATCTTTCCATAGATCTTCATCTTGAATTTTCATAACTAAGATCTCTGTAACTAACTTTCCTCATCATCAAGATCATCCAACTCATCATAGCCAATCATTAAATGTTGATTCCTTCCATATTTAATATCTTTCACTTGCTCGGTGTTCTTCATTTAGAATTTCAATTACATTGCTCGATGCCTAAACCTTTCTGATTTACCAAGTGACCTATCTTTTTATCCAATCTGTATCATTTGCCCATTTAAGTTCTACAACTTCTCATCTTCTCATTTCTTCTTCTCCTTAACTCATTCATCTTATATCATTACCGAATGATATGAAAACATAATATAAATCAGAAATCAATTGCTTGACATCAATGAAAAGACTATAAAGGATCTAATCATTCTACTATCCTCATGTATACCTCTGATCTTGGTCAGTCTTCATCATCATCTCCATTAGCTAAAAAAATCTTCAACATTATTATCAGTTATGATAACAATCTCCATCTTTGGCATTGATGGAAACACTAGATAATTCAATGTTCAATTGATGATGGTATACTTCACTTTCATTCATATTCTGAACTCCCTCTGAGTAGTAACTTCTCTTTTTGTGATCTTATACATCTCATGTTACTACTATACTTATATGATTTGTCTCCCTCTTACTGTATTCATCTCCCTCATGATAATATGTTCATCTCTATGATATTATCCCTCTAACATATGAATTTTTGTATTCATAATAGACTTCTCCCTCTTTTACAACAATGCAAAAGAAACATTAAATTCTTAGATATACCTCAAGTATATAGATGTTTCATTACAGTCACAAAATTCCTTTTTCACAACTTCAGGCTTCACCTAAAGAGTGAAATACTAGCATCAACTCACAAGATAGATATTCTATTGAGTCCTTGAATTGATGCAACATGCATCTTTTCTTAATGTACATTGGATAGGGGAAGAACCCCTAACTTACCTCGAAGATACTCCAAAGAATCCTTCGATATTGGTTTTGTAAATATATCAACTATTTGCTCCTTAAAATTCATATATTCCAATGTCACATGCTTATCATGTACTTTCTCTCTCAAGTAGTGATACTTAATAGATATATGCTTAGTCTTAGAATGCATCACTGGATTCTTCGATATGTTAATAGCACTGGCATTATCACAATAAATTGTAATAGGATTAGTAATCTCTTCATGCATACCTTCCAATAGTTGTTTGATCCTTACAATACTAGAACAATTCATAGTTTCTACCACATGCTCAACTTTAGTATTAGATTGTGAAATACAACTCTATTTATTACTTAACCATGTCACTAGCCTTTCTCACAAAAAGAAAGCTCCACCACTAGTGCTCTTACTGTATTCATCTCCCTCATGATAATATGTTCATCTCTATGATATTATCCCTCTAACATCTAAATTTTTGTATTCATCCCCCCCTACAATAAATAGACTTCTCCATCTTTTACAAAAATGCAAAAGAAACATAAAATTCTCAGATATACCTCAAGTATATAGATTTTTCATTACAGTCACAAAATTCCTTTTTCACAACTTCAGGCTTCACCTAAAGAGTGAAATACTAGCATCCACTCACAAGATAGATATTCTATTGAGTCCTTGAATTATGCAACATGCATCTTTTCTTAATGTACATTAGATAGGGGAAGAACCCCTAACTTACATCGAAGATACTCAAAAGCATCCTTTGATAATGGTTTTGTAAAGATATCAGTTGTCTGCTCCTTAGAATTCACATATTCCAATGTCACATGCTTATCCTGTACTTTCTCTCTCAAGTAGTGATACTTAATAGATATATTCTTAGTCTTAGAATGCATCACTAGATTCTTTGATATGTTAATAGCACTGGTATTATCATAATAAATTGTAATAGTATTAGTAATCTCTTCATGCATACCTTCTAGTGGTTGTTTGATCCATACAATACTAGAACAATTCATAGCTTCTACCACATACTCAACTTCAGTAGTAGATTGTGAAATACAACTCTATTTCTTACTTAACCATGTCACTAGCCTTGAACTCCCAAAAAGAAAGCTCCACCACTAGTGCTTTTCCTCTCATCAATATTTCTTTCCAAATCAACATCAGTATAAACCTTATGATCAAAATTTCCTCCTCTTGTGTATAATAGATCGAAGCCTTCAGTCCCTTTCAAATATCAGAATATCCTCTTAATTGCAGACAAATGTGTTTCCTTGGGGTTTGCTGAAAACCTTGCAACAATACCAACTGAATGTGCTATATCAGGTCTATTATGTACAACATACTATAACTTACCAATCATGGATCGGTAAAGTGTTTCATTTACCTCCTTAGTATCATCTTCTTTTGACAATTTACAACCAATAGCCATTAGTGATCCAACCGATTTTGAGTCTTCCATATTGAATATTTTCAGGATCTCCTTGATATACTTAGATTGAGTGATGTAGATCCCATCTTTAACTTGTTGAATTTGAAGTCCAATGAAGAATTTTATCTCTCCTATCATAGATATCTCAAATTTCTTTCTCATTTCCTTAACAAAAGATTTAGACATTATCTCATTACCATCAAATATAATGTCATCAACAAATATCTCAACAATCAAAATTTCATCAAATTTATAACATTTCAAGTATAAATTATTGTTATCACCAGTCCTTTCAAATCAAATCTTAACTAAATAAGAGTGCAATCTTTCATACCATGCTCGGGGAGCCCGCTTCAATCCATATAAAGCTTTATGCAATTTGTAGACCATGTTATTATTGTTCTTGTCAACAAATCCATCAGGTTGCTCAATGTAGACTTTTTCTTCAAGTATTCTATTCAGAAATACAAATTTAACATCCATTTGATAAACTTTAAATCCTTTGTAAGCTACATATGCAAGTAGTATTCTAACACCTTCTAATCTAGCAACATGGGAAAACGTTTCACCATAGTCAATACCTTCTTCTTGTGCATACCCTTTGTAGACTAATCTTGCTTTGTTTCTGATCATGTCTCCTTTCTCATTGAGTTTATTTCTAAAAATTCATTTTGTTCCTATCACATTCTTATCCTTAGGTCTTAGTACTAGCTGTGACCATGTGTTAGTCTTTTCAATTTGATCTTTTTATTCTTTAATTGCATTCATCTAATCTTAATTGTCTAGTGCATCATTTACCAATCTAGGGTCAAATTCAGAAATCAAACAAGTGTTATCTTTTAACTTACTTCTTGTTAAGACTCTTGCATTCTTGTCTCCAATAATTCTTCTCGGTGAGGGGTGTCTTCTCACATACTTTGCTAATACATTTTCGGTGGATTGATCATAATTGTTTTCATCTCTCGATGGAGCTCATCTTGTTCATCCATTCCTTCTGGTTGCTGCTCGATTGTATCAACTGAATTACCATCTTGTACATAAACAAATCTTTTATAATCCTTAGGTTCCTTTTTTCTATCCTCTACATTCTTTTCTGCAAACTCATCAACTCTTGCATTTTCACTTTCAACTATTTTGTTAGAATCCTTGATTAAACATTTATATGCTTTACTCTTTGATGAGTAACCAAGAAATATTCTTTCATCACCTTTATAATCAAAGTTTCCATTTCTAGGATATTTCAATACATAACACCTACTACCATTTTTTTTGAAATAACTTACATTCGGTGTGCATCCAAACCATAATTCATAAGGTGTCTTGTTTGTACCTTTCTTCAACTGTATTCGGTTGAGGGTGTAAACTGTAGTACTTATAGCTTCTCTATAGAATGTTTGCACTATCTTTTTATCAATCAATAAAGTTCTGGCACAATCAACAACTGATTTGTTTCTTCTTTTAGCTATCCCATTCTGTTGTGGAGTCCTTAGTGTAAACACTTGTCTTTAATTCCATTCTCATTATACAAGATAATAAATTCATCAAAGATAAATTCACCTCCTCTATCAGATCTTAAACACTTCAGTTGTTTACCTATCTCTTTCTCAACTCTAGCCTTATACCACTTAAACATTTGAAATGCATCAGATTTTTCTTTTAGAAATATGACTAACATCATTCTTGAATAATAATCAACAAACAAAATAAAGTACCGGTCTCCATAATAGCTTTGAAATTTCATAAGATCACAAAGGTTAGTGTGAACCAATTCCAAAATACCATTTATAGAATAAGATTTGCTTAGAAAAATTGACTTGGTCATCTTACCAACTTGACATTCTTTACACATAGCTTTATTAGGTTTTCTTAATCTTGGTAGTCCTCTGACTCTACTCTTCTTCCTCACTTTGATCAAGTTATCAAAATTTATATGACACGGTCTCTTATGCGATAACCATACATCTTCAATTTTAGCAAATAAAAAATTATTTGCATCAGTATCAAGATAAAATAGATTACCTCTTGATTGTCCTCCAGTTCTAATTAGATCTCCATTAGCACCATAGATCTTAACTTATTTGCTTTGAAATTCCAGTCGGTGGCTAGTATTGTTTAGTTTTATAACACTCAATAGATTATAGTTCTGTCCTCTAACCCAATATGCATCATTACATTTAATCTTATCATTCAACACAATATATCCCTTACTTTTCACATGGCATGGAGCATCATTTCCAAATCTAACAAATCCTCCATCATATTCTTCTAGATTCTCAAACTTGTCAATATCACCAGTCATATGGTGTGAACAACCACTATCAATAATCCAAGGGTTTGGTTTACTTACACGAGAAACAAGTTCTTTTTCATCTTCAAAATTTTCCTCATTTGATTCTTCCTTTACTGCAACAAAAACAACTTCATAACCTTCCTTAGTATCATTAGATTCATCATTAGTTATACCTTCCTCAGCTAGGTAGCAAGACTTATTTCCCTAGTCCTTAAAATCTGATCTGAATCTTCGGTGTCAGTTGTCTCTTTTATCATTCTTATAATTTCTTCCATTGTCAAGACATCTAGATGCAATATGTCCAATCATATTACAATTGAAACATTTCAATGGTAACTTACCTTTGTACTTTCCTTTTCCTTTAGGTAGTCAGTAAGCCAACAGTGCTTCAAATTCTTCTTGTTCTCTCTCTTCGGTTAGGATACTGTCATACTCATTTCCATGTGAAGTACTATGATTTTCTCTTTCTTTTCTTGATGTTCCAATGCTCATAGATGACTTGAAGGTTGTCTAAATAGTCGGTAGACTATTATCATAATTGCTTAACTCAAATGTAGTCAACTTACCAATTAGGGATTCAAGAGTAACAATTTATTTGCACTAGTACATTTGAGGCCAAATTTTGATGGCCATATGTCAATTTTTCAACACCTATTTGTTAAAATTTTGACAAATGTGTCCGTCGACATTTTGGCGTTGGAAATGGCAACGGGAGTGATAACCGTTGGTTATCCGACATAGTATCCCGTCGAAAAATGTCACATAAAAAACAAGTTTGTTATGTGACAAATCTGTCGAAAAGGTAACTTTACGACATTTTTTATGTCGATATTTTGACAGATAGGAACTAGATTTATGATAGCAAAACCCGTCGGATGTATAGCAGTACCGTCATAGTAATCTATCGAATTGGGGTACTTCCAATGGATAACCTGACAGAAATATGACATCATTCCAAACCTACCAACGAAAGTATCCGTCGGATGTATAGCACGTTTGTCGAAAATAGTTTACTAGATGTCAAAAAAATGATGGATATATATAGTAAAGATAACAAAGCTCAAGAGACCATCATAGTTGGTCTCCGGCTTTGGTCCATATACTGACAAATTTTTTTACATTTCGTTAGCTTATCAAATGAGGGGATTTGAAAGAATTTAATAGAATATTTTGATGATAACATATATTATTTAAGTTGACGTTGCACAAATTTATCAACTCCGTGCATTTGTATATTACGAGCACAGCCATAAAGAAGCATCTCCTCCCATGGCCTACATTACTCAAACCATGGGAGGGAATACTCCTTTATGGCTGTGCTCGATGTATATAAGTGTGCGAAGTAGATAAATTCATTCACTGTCAAATTAAAATAATATACGTTATACATGAAAATATCATCCATTAAATTCTTTCAAATCATCGCATTTGATGAGCTAATGAAAAGTAAAATGTTTTGTTAGTATATGGACCAAAGACGGAGACCAACTATGATCGTCTCTTGAGCTTTGCTATCTTTAGTCCTAGCTACTAGGTAAGGGCTGGAAGATTTATACCTGTTGATCGTTGAGAATAATCATCACCTTGCCTTTATGTACACTACATAGTATCCAATATAAGAGAAGGTAGAAAATATGAATGGATAAAAGAAATGAAAGATACCATAAAATTATCTTGTTGTTTACCTTCTCATAATTGATCCCAGTCTCGAAAAATTAATTTTATATGATCACTAGCACATTTCATGCATGGATGAGAAACAATATCCAAAGTTTCTAGATTCTGAGAAGAGGTATGAGTGGAGGCCAAAAAAGGGATATTTGTGAAGGTTTTATAGACGTAGTATTGAATCATCATCTCTGCATTGGTACTCAATTTGGAAACCCTCTCTAGAAAATCTCCACATCTTGCAAATCTCCACATCTTGCAAATCTCCATAAAAATCCCTTCTCGCCTCCACTGCATATACGTCTTCTTAGTATCTAAAAACTCTCCATCATTGATTCCCGTCATTTTTCACCATCTCCGTGGACTGAGACCTTAAATTATTGAGCTTCTCTTTGTTTCGAGAATAGTTTAACATTCTCTACTTAACAGGGCCAATCACGTGAAGGTGGAAGCTCATCTGGCCCCTCCTAGGAGCCTCTTATGACCCTTTATCAAATTTTAAGACCTCTAAGATGTGTATTCTTAGGGGTCGTAAAGGGTCATAAGGGGTTCTGGGACACAACAGCTGAGAAACATAAATGTAGGCATCATGGTCACAAGTTTTTGGAGACAACATAATTGAGTGGTATACCCAGATGATGCAAAGGAACCACTACTCTAGAACCAGAGTAGTAGTAGTTGTTTTGCATCGTCTAGGTATACAAGTCAATTATGTTGTATACCCAGACGATGGAGAGCAACTCCTGCACCTCTGATTCCAAGTTGACTACATCTGTTGCTCATGAATACAAGGTCCTCCAACAAATGTATTCAATTTGGACTTGGAGGTGCAAAAGTTGCTCTCCATCGCTTGGGTATACAACTCAATTACGTTGTCTCCAAAAAATTGTGACCATGATGCCTACAATTATGTTTCTCAACTATTGTGAAATCTACATTTATGTTTCCCAGCTGTCATGTTTATGTGCATGTTTTTATGTGTTTGGGAAGACATCTTTCTAGCCTAGGCCTAGATCCTTTGACAATTAGCTTCATAATAATGTAGATGATAGATGAGAAATTAGCTTCCCAAGAAAAATCTCATAAATGAACTATGCGTACCCCAATTCCTATGCCCTCTATGCATACCCAAATGATATATTTGAAACAAGGGTAAGGCTTAAAGAAGTTAATTTTGCATCACTAGAAAGATCTATATATTTTATCCACAACAACCAAACTTCAAAGGATCCAAGCCCAAGCTAGAAAGATGTCTTCCTATTCTGTTTAATCCATATTCCTTGTTCTTGTCAAACTTCCTTGGTATGGTAGGCGTGCTCTTTGCAGTACTCTTCTTCAATTTGTGTTCGATGATAAGCATCTTCTTCTTCTTCCTAATTGCAACCAGAGGTTCCTTTTCATCAAGATTCAACTCCACTTCCTCCATCTCATCATCCTCTTCACTCTCAACTGCCATCCTAAGCCCTTCTTCCCTCTCCATTTCTTCAAGCCTCTGCAAGATATCTGGATCAAAAAAGTTTGCAACATTGTGTCCGTCCATGATCTTAGGAATATAATCTTCTTTCCACTCTTTATTTGCCAAAATATACCACAATCTTAAGACTCATGACTCTTCAAATTCTCTTGTTTCCTTCAGACCTCCAAACATGTGTACTGTGAGATTTCCTCCAACAAATGGACTTGTGATGATTTTCACAATAGTACATGTGTTGGAAGGAAAGCTCATAGTACTTCTTAGGCCAATCTAAATGTTCATGACCTATTCATATAAGAGTTGATCATAGAAGGTATATGCATAGGTGAAAAACATGCATATTTAACCAAGCAATACTGGGAGCTAGACCCAACAACAAATAGATTTGTGGTGATTTTCACAATAGTACATGTGCTGCTGGGTAAGCTCCCAGTAGCACTCAAGAAAATATGCATGTTCATCACCTGTGCATATGAAGTTTCTCTAATGGAAGATACAATCAAAAAATTTTGCATACTCCTTATTTTGTTCTGGGTTGATATTGTCAGACATGGTCTTTTTTGAATGGAATGACTCGTTACTTGTACATTGACTAGAATGTTGGTGGAAGAAGGAGGATTTGTTTGCAACCTGCAGATACACAGACACTGAACAACCATTTTTTCAACTCTAATTTTCTCAACACAAAGGGACATTTATCATAGCCATGAAAACATGATTGTTATAAAATGGAATACACCAAGGAGTACCATTAGAAATATTGACCATTTACAATCATGAATAGTTAACCTAAATCAAATAGCTCATTTTTTTATCAGTATGTGTAGTCTCTATGTATATGAAAAATGAATGAAATATATATCAACTTGAAATAAAATAGTGAACAAAAATTCAAATTCAAGGCCTAATTTATCAAGAGCAACAAACATTAGGACAAAAGAAAAATCATTAAGACTATAGAAAAATCATTAAGACTAGAAAATCAAGTTGTAGAAAAATCATTACGACTATAGAAAAATCATTTAGACTAGAAAATCAAGTTCTAGAAATGGATGGTGTTGGTGCTTTGCCATTACAACAATTGAGCATTCATCATTTGGTACTTCTTGGCATATTCCATTTAAGTTTTTCAGCTGTTGTGTTTATGTGCATGTTCTTTATGTGTTTGACTTCTCTCCCTCACAAGGGATACACCGATAGGTAATTGATTTGAAAGCATAATGATTTGATAGTCTTTTTTGTAGGATAGGTGTAATCATCCCGCCAACCTTAATTAGCAACATGTTTGATATATGTCAAGTACTTATAATCAGTATGCCCAAAAAATAGAGACTTAGTAGTAAAAGCATAAGGTTGCTCATCCACATCCATCCAAGTGTAGAAACCTTCAAATATTTGCAATGGTAAAGAGAATCCCCATATTTTATCAGCCTAACATAGTCTTTGGCCACTTTGGCAATGAGAACCTCAAAATAGAGAAAAGAAACTTAGTAAAACCAGTCTATGTTGTTGTTTGTGAGGGTACAGTCATGATAAGTGCCTCTCAAACCTCTCCAAACATGTAAGATTTTCTTTAAATACTTTATTGATCTCTTCTAAACATTAACCAAATCAAACCTACATTTGAATCCACACACAATAACCAAAAATGAAGGGTTTTGTATCCTTTAATGAATCTTAGTCATTGGTAACACATGGACAATCAAACTAGTAGTCTCCAAAGCATTCAATAAGTTAATATGAATGTTTGAAAACTACTCTCAACAATTCTTAAACATACTTTATTGTTTAAAATTTTTTGGGACTGGTCCTTTGGCATGTATTAAACTGAATAGAATTTTCAACATATTATTATCATTCTATTTCTTTGTTGTAAACATGCAATTGGTTCAGTTTTAATCTACTGGTATTGTGCCCTAGCCCATGCTTTATCTCCATTATTTGATGTTATTCACTGTTTTGAAATGTTGACTGTGGTTATCAAATGGAAAACCAAAAGAAATTTACAAAACCAAACCAATGGCATGTTTACAACAAAGAAATAGAATGATAATAATATGCTGAAAATTCTATTTTGTTTAATACATGCCAAAGGACTATTTGTATGAGTAGATTGTATTTAATTAATATACACCAAAGGACCAATTGTATGAAATTGTCAATCACATAGCATTTCACTGTTGTATGAGTGGATTGTACAGGAACAGTTAACATTAAAAAAGGAGCAAACTCCTGAACACATCTTGGAAACCATTGAATTCAATAATATATTAAATTGAACACCAACACTATTCCTTCCATTCACTTCTACCAAGAATAAAGCATTTAATCCATTCAACATTACATATAATCATTAGACAGTTACATTTGTTGACTATGTAGAGGAACAGTCATGACCAAAATGATCAAAAGTAATTTCACCCTTGCACAAGCTATTCCAAACTTCAAGTAAAATGAGAAATATGCTATATCAAATCATTCATATTCATAGTAACCATTCAAAGGATAATGATTTGACAGTCTTTTTCCAGGATAGACGTAATCATTGCCCGCCAACCTTAATTAGAAACATTTGTGATATATGTCAAGTACTTATAATCAACATGCCCAACAAATAGAGACTTAGTAGTAAAAGCATGTCCTTTGGTTTACTAGTTTACTTATAATTAGTATGTCCTTTGGTTTACTAGTTTAATCTAATTTAAGAATGGTTTGTTTAATGTTTGAATGTACCATTGAATGAAACTTGGCTATATTAAGTACAATCTTAAGACTCGTGACTCTTCAAATTCTCTTGTTTCCTTCAGACCTAGCCTCCCAACATGTGTACTATGAGATTTCATCCAACAAATGGACTTGTGATGATTTTCACAATAGTACATGTGTTGGAGGACTACTCAAAGTACTACTTAGGCAAATCTGAATGTTCATCACCTATGCATATAAGAGTTGATCATAGAAGGTATATGCATAGGTGAAAAACATGCATATTTGACCAAGAAATATTGGGAGCTAGACGCAGCATCAAATAGATTTGTGGTGATTTTCACAATAGTACATGTGTTGCTGGGTAAGCTCCCAATAGCACTTAGGCAAATATGCATGTTCATCACCTGTGCATATGAAGTGGCTCTAATGGAAGATACAATCACTAAATTCTACATACTCCTTATTTTCTTCTGGGTTGATATTGTCAGACATGGTCTTTCTTGAATGGAATGACTCGTTACTTGTACATTGACTAGAATGTTGGTGGGAGAAGGATGATTTATTTGCAACCATTTTTTCAACTCTAATTTTCTCAACACAAAGGGACATTTATCATAGCCATAGAAACATGATTATTTTAAAATGAAATACACCAAGGAGTACCATTAGAAATATTGACTATTTACAATCATGAATAGTTAACCTTAATCAAATAGCTCATTTTTTTATTAGCATGTGTAGTCTCTGTGTATATGAAAAATGAATGAAATATCAAGTTGAAATAAAACAATGAACAAAAATTCAAATTCAAAGCCTAATTTATCAAGAGCAACAAACATTAGGATGAAAGAAAAATCATTAAGAGTATAGAAAAATCATTAGGACTATAGAAAAATCATTAAGACTAGAAAATCAAGTTCTAGAAAAATCATGAAGAGTACTATAGAAAAATCATTAGGACTATAGAAAAATCATTAAGACTAGAAAATCAAGTTCTAGAAAAATCATTATGACTATAGAAAAATCATTTAGACTAGAAAATCAAGTTCTAGAAATGGATGGTTTTGATGCTTTGCCATTACAACAATTGAACATTCATCATTTGGTACTTCTTGGTGTATTCCATTTAAGTTTTTCAGTTGCTATGTTTATGTGCATGTTCTTTATGTGTTTGGCTTCTCTCCCTTGCAAGGGATATGTCGATAGGTAATTGATTTGAAAGCATAATGATTTGACTGTTCCAAGTAATGTTTTTAATCCTTTGAAGTTTCTCATGATCCTTATGTAAGTTGATTGGATTAAGCAATTTGGGGATCCAATAGGAATTTAGGGGAGTTCAATAAATGTTTTGGAAGACTTAGCGAAACTATTTGCATGACTGTCCCTTCATCTACAACGAGTTAGACTGAATTTGCTAAGTTTTTCCTTTGTTTTGAAGTGTATTTTGTAATCTATTTCCTTTCCATGGACCCAAAGACCTAGGACCCATGGAAAGAGTATACTAACAATGTATTATACAACTCTAATGTTCTTGACTTGCAGAGATTTGAGAAAGTAAAGAGAACACTGGCTATGTTTAATGTTAACTGTTCCTGCACAATCCACTCATACAACAGTGAAATGCTATGTGATTGACAATTTCATACAACTGGTCCTTTGGCGTGTATTACATAGAATAGAATTTTCAGCATATTATTATCATTGTATTTCTTTGTTGTAAACATGTCATTGGTTTAGTTTTAATCTACTGGTGTCGTGCCCTAGCCCATGCTTTATCTCCATTATTTGATGTTATTCACTATTTTGAAATGTTGACTGTGGTTATCAAATTGAAAAAATAGAAAAAAAAAGTTGTACACAATTTTTTTTTTTACAAAACTGAACCAATGACATGTTTACAAAAAATAAATAGAATGATAATAATATGCTAAAAATTCTATTTTGTTTAATACACGCCAAACGACCAATTGTATGAAATTGTCAATCACATAGCATTTCACTGTTGTATGAGTGGATTATGCAGGATCAGTTAACATTAAACAAGGAGTAAACTCCTCAACACATCTTGGAAACCATTGAATTCAATAATAAATGAAACCTAACACCAACACTATTCCTTCCATTCACTTCTACCAAGAATTCTAGCACAAGCACAAGCTATTCCAAACTTAAAGTAAAATGAGAAATATGCTATATCAAATCATTCATATTTATAGTAACCATTCAAAGTATCATTTTGTCAATGAACCCTTTGACTGTACCCCTGTGACAGAGAAAGGAAACCTAAAAATAGAGAAAGGAAACTTAGTAAAACTAGTCTATGCCACTGTTTGTGAGGGTACAGTCATGATAAGTGCCTCTTAAACCTCTCCAAACATTTAAGAATGTCTTTAAATACTTTATTGATCTCTTCTAAACATTAACGCATGGACAGTCAAACCAGTAGTCTCCAAAGCATTCAATAAGTGAATATGAATGTTTGAAAACTTTCCTCTCAACTTCCCCAACCACTCCTAATCGGTTAGAGGGATTAGTTGAGTGTTTAGACACTAAAACTTCTTAAACATACTTTATCTGATATGATGAATTATAATATCAACAAACATGAATCCAAACATTTGAAAATAGTGAATCGATATCCTTGAGCACAAGCACCAATAACATCAAATAATGGAGATAAAGCACGGGCTAGGGCATGACACCAGCAGAATGCGGTCATTTCAGTGACCATTCATGATCAAATAAAATGCAATGCATTTGAAATTTGTAGTTGAATATGATGCCAGAGGCTCGAAAGGTGTTGCTCGTCAAAGATACCAATCAAAGATGAAGAAATCACGTACCTTCTCTCATGCTCATCTTACACGAAGGAAGATTTGATAGCCAAATCTTCCTTGTACCACATGAAGAACATGCCATTGGTTCAGTTTAGCATGTTATTATCATATTAGATAAAGTATGTTTAAGAATTGTTGGTAAGGATATGAATAGTGGAGATTCTAGAAATATCCCTCTAACCGATTAGGAGTGGTTGGGGAAGTTGAGAGGAAAGTTTTCAAAAATTCATATTCACTTATTGAATGCTTTGGAGACTACTGGTTTGACTATCCATGCATTACCAATGACTGAGATTCATTAAAGGATACAAAACCCTTCATTTTGGGTTATTGTGTGTGGATTCATCTGCTTTAGCCAAGAAGATCAAGAAGATGGGGTAGGAGGACATTGTGGTAGAAGAAGTATTTAAAGAAGAAACAAGAACCAACATAAAAGTTTTCAGGAGTTTGGAACAACATTTTAGAATCCATGAATGGTATGGGTAAGGTGACCTTCATTCTTGGTCGTGACTTCAATGAAACATTGGATATGGCTAATAAGAAGAATGATCACTTGTTGATAGTGTTCCTTGAGGGAAGGGGATTGTGAAATACTTGTTATCATTGTATTGTGTATTTCCAATATGTTTGGATGCAGGGTAGACTAGGAGAATGAAGGATCACTCATTGATTGCATGATAACCCAGTTTTGAAGGGTCACTGGTTGAGGGGACAATCAAGGTCCGGATGTTGATAGTAAATCATTGAGGGAAGGGGGATTTTAAAAGACTTTTTTATCATCGTATTGTGCATTTCCAATATGTTTGGATGCAGGATAGACCAGGAGAATGAAGGATCACTCACTGATTGCATGATAACCTAGTTTTGAAGAGTCACTGGTTGAGGGGATAGTCAAGGTTTGGATGTTGATAGTAATTTTTTGAGGGAAGGGGGATTGTAAAAGACTTGTTATCATTGTATTGTGTATTTCCAATATGTTTGGATGCATGGCAGACTAGGACAATGAAGGATCACTCATTGATTGCATGATAACCCAATTTTGAAGGGTCATTGGTTGAGGGGACATTCAAGGTCTAGATGTTGATAGTGTTCCTTGAGGGAAGGGGGATTGTGAAAGGCTTGTTATCATTGTATTATGTATTTACAATATGTTTGGATGCAGGGTAGACCAGGAGAATGAAGGATCACTCACTAATTGCATGATAACCCAGTTTTGAAGGGTCATTGGAAGAGGGGGGAATGAAGGATCATTCACTGATTGCATGATAACCCCACCAACCATTCTTTCCTTTAAGTTTCCATAATATCTCAAAATATGATCATTATTCTTTACTTTCTTCTATATGCTATTCTTTCTATGGTTTTTTTATCTCAGAAATATATCAAAAACATTGCAGATGTGCATATAAAAGTAAAATATTGTCCTTCAATTGTTCCACATTGAAGCATTTCCTCTTCGGAGTATTCTCTTCATTTGTACAATATCTGTAAAAAATGGTTCCCATATTTCTTCAAGATCTATTTTAATCTTTATATTGCAATTTTGATTAGATTTGACCAATAGTTGATTTCATTGGTATTTTATAGCATATACTCCTAATGTGAAATGTGGAGAGAAAGAAAGAGACACACTGGGTATGAATTACATGATATACCCATCATCTCTTAGCACTTAAATAATAAATTATGGACAAGGAACAACCCCCTAACTTCTGGATGTTTGTTTCATGTTGGCCTCTTATTATATGCAATGGTAGGCCTATCTTAGGCTAACAACCACATTGTAGGGGCCATAAATTATGGATCCCAAAGTAGTGCACACTTGTATTAAATTAGGTTCACTATACTACAAGGGAATGGAAACCATGCATTAGTGCCTCATGGGGATGGAAGCAACCCTTCACCAAGAAGATGATTGTGTCTGCAATATTTACTAGAGGTAAAGAACACAATTTGGTTCTAGCAATTACTCCTAGAAGATAATGGCACCCACAAAATAGTTGCAAAAGATAGCACTCACTATATCTTTTATCACTCTTTTAAAGCTGGGACAATAAATCTCAAAGATTGATCAACGAATTCTTGAACACAAAGAACCATTGACAGTTATGATTCATGTGTACAATAGCCAACAACCAGTTGTTCCAATCATGGTGTCCAATAATTATGTTATAAAAAGCATCTACAAATCCCTTACACAACCATAATAGATTCAAACCATGAACCATAAGAACCTAACAATGGGACTAACAAAGATACAACCTAAAAAAATCTTGATCATATTCCACCCTATTGTAAGCCCCAAGAAGTAACTCTATCTTAAAGCTACACATTCCTCTAGATGAAGCTCCAAGGTTAGGTAGCTAAAGCATAGCAATACTTGAATGAATATAGGAATAATTTGATGTACAATCATTTGCTAGCTTGGTTTGTGGGTTTTCCACATAATATTTTCCCTTTAACCACATTTATAGTTTGAGAAAATCAGAAAAAATTATTTCAGATTTATATTATCCTTTTGAACTAGCACACTGCCATCAAAATGCATAATCATTGGTCATCTCAAGAAAATTCCTATTGATTAGTAGGATATCCTTATAAAAATTTGATGCATGGATTTCTTGTGAATTATCGACTGCTATGTATCCTACAACTATGGAAGGAATAGTGTTGGTGTTAGGTTTCATTTATTATTGAATTCAATGGTTTCCAAGATGTGTTGTGGATTTTTCTCCTTGTTTAATGTTAATTGTTCTTGCACAATCCACTCATAAAATAGTGAAATGCTATGTGGAAGGGATGGTTGATAGTGTTCCTTGAGGGAAGGGGGATTGCGAAAGACTTGTTATCATTGTATTGTCATGTATTTCCAATATGTTTAGATGCGGGGAAAACTAGGAGAATGAAGGATCACTCACTGATTGCATGATAACCTAGTTTTGAAGGGTCACTGGTTGAGGGGACAGTCATGGTTCAGATGATTGGGCCATTGGAGGACCCTAGTTCTTTGTATTAATTTCTATTCAAATTGGATGCATGGATTTCTTGTGAATTATCGGCTGCTATGTATCCTGCAACTGCATCCGTAAATCTGCATATACTTCTCTAGGGTTATAAGCCACTTAGGGATCAAAATAGAGAAACTAAATGAAAATCATTCTTTGTCCTATTTCCTTTTAACAAAGTCTCAACTATCAATGATAAAATACATTTGATGACCTAAGATATCAATACAAATGGTGCCTAGCTAGAAGCTCACGGGCTATCCATTTGATAACCACAGTCAACATTTCAAAAAAATGAATATCCTTGAGCACAAGCACCAATAACATCCAATAATGGAGTTAAAGCATCGGCTAGGGCATGACACCAGTAGAATGCGATCATTTCAATGACAGTAATATACAATGGCATCATTAAACATGCCATTAATATCAACAAATGTGAATCCAAACATTTGAAAATAGTGAATCGATATCCTTGAGCACAAGCACCAATAACATCAAATAATAGAGATAAAGCACTAGCTAGGGCATGACATCAGTAGAATGTGGTCATTTCAGAGAGCATTCATGATCAAATAAAATGTAATGCATTTGAATATGATGCCAGAGGCTCGAAAGATGAAGAAATCACATACCTTCTCCTGTGCTCAGCTTTCGCTCCTTTTCTCCTACTCCTTCTCTATCCAATTGAAATAAAAATGATGAGGCCATTTCACTTTTTTTTTAATCTATACCCAGAATCTGTCAGAATTCCAATGGTCAATTAAACGCCCATCAGAATACTGACACCATTGGGTTCTATTACAAAAAAACACCAAATTCATAATAAAAAATTACTCGTCGAAAACTTCTGTCAAAATTTGGCCCCAAATGTAGTAGTGTCGGTATAGATCTCAATTCTTGAATTGCAGATACTCTAATAGCATACTTAGAAAATAGAGTTATCAAGATTTTACTTACCACTTCTTCATTAGTCAATGACCCACCAACACTTCTGATGACACTAACAACTTCCTTGATTTGGCTACTATATTATGTGATGTTCTCTTCATCTTTCATCCTTATTTCATCATATTTTCCTCTCAAGCTGTCAACCTTAGTTTTTTGAACTTGTTGATCTCCTCTATAGATAAGTGTAATCTTGTCCCACATCTATTTTGAATTAGTACAATCTTTGATATCATTGAATTCAGTATTAAAGAGTGAAGAATCAATCTCTATCATGACCAAGTTATGTTCCTTCTTTTCTTTCATTTGATCAACTATTAAGGGTCCTGTAGGCAGTGGAGAGTATTCATTTTCTAGAAGATACATGGCATATTCACCAATCCTAGACATATAGAATTCTATTCTTCTTTTCCATGTTGAGAAACTTTCCTTGTTCAACTTAGGTACTCTCCTATACATCTTTAGATCTTTTACTCAAGTCTTTAAACTTATCTTTTCAGAGTACTCAACTCTGATACAAATTTTCAGATTATAGAGAGGGGGGGTTTGTGAATCAGTAATCTTGATCACAAATACCTTAAAATAATTTTATCTGATTAACTCGGTAACAACATAGTTCACTATTTCTTGAAAATAGTAAATAAACTATATCAATCAATAAATCATTCACACAAATCATTCATAATGTATAACACCAATATTTAACGTGGAAACCTAGCTATGGGAAAAAGCACTATGGAAATTTTCACGAACTAAGAAATATACTCTTCTAAAGTATGCTTGGTTAATAGCCAATCTGGTTAAAGATTACAAAACACACTTTTAGGTGTGACCCGGTTAAGGGATTTATCTTAGATCTATTATCTTCACCCTATTAGGATTGGCCTTGCTAGAAGGCTTAAACACTCTTTTAGAATGTCACATTTCTCAAGTATTTACAATAAGACTATTAAGTACACTCTATTAAGAGATTTCTTTGTTACAAATGATAGTAAGAAACAATAATAAAAATGACTTGTAGATGTGCAACTATCTTTTCTCAATCAAATCCATGTGCGCTCTTCAATCTTCACTTCAATTCTTCAACTTCCACTGGCATCAACACTTCATCAAATCAATATTTTCTCGCTTGGAATCTCTTTGTTCCTTCTTCTTTACAACAATCGGTAACCCTTCAACTATTTAGTTTGCTAGCCATTTGTCCATACAAGATCATCCTTTATATATACAATTTTTGTTTCTTAATCTCATCTATTACATTTTCCTTTAAGAAATCTTGACCGTTCATTACATTATTCATCGGATTTGGATCTCTATAACTAACTTTCTTCATCTTCAAGATAATCCAGCTCATCATAGCTAATCATTAAATGTTGATTCCATCCATATTTAATATCTTTCTCTTGCCTGGTGTTCTTCACTTAGAATTTCGGTTACACCACTCAGTGCCTAAACCTTTCCTCTTTAACGAGTGACCTATCTTTTTATCTTTACCTTACTGAGTGACTTTTCTATCTCGGTAGCCAAAATAACTTTACTTACCAAGTTTTAAAATCTTTATCACCATGCTTTACCGACTTAACATAATCATATGTTAGGTAGAAAATAATCATATCAACATAATTAAATCATTGTCCAATCTGTATCAGTTTCCCATTTAAGTTCTATAACTTCTCATCTTCCCATTTCTTCTTCTCCTTAACTCATTCATCTTATATCATTACTAGATGATATGACAACATAATATAAATAAAAAATCAATTGCTTGACATCAATGACCAGCCTATAATTGATCTAAGCATTCTAATATCATCATGTATACCTATGATCTTGGTCGGTCTTGATCATCACCTCCATCAAATAAAAAATATTCAACATTATTATCAATTATGATAAAATCAAGAGCCCGTAGAACAATGAAAGAGAGATAAAGCAAAACAAAGAAGCAACTTGCAGATTCACACTTGATCGATTGGAAGAAAAATTTGGATGCAATAGATTCTTTAACAATTGTCTAGAAAAAGGTAACCAACATAGCAGATAAATAGGGTCATATTCATGTTAACATTCATGATCTTTGAACTTATGAGAACTAATTGCTAGGTTTTTTTGTACTAACTTTTCTTTTTAGTGTGTGGCTTTGAAGCAGGTTTAATCTTTTCAATCTTAAATCAATTCATCTTTCTTTTTTTTCTTTAAAAACAAATAATGCATGCTCAAATATCATAATTTACACTTCATTTTGGTGCTTAAAATTGATGTGAGGTTAAGAATTGAACAAGGAGCATTTGAGATTGGTGCAATAAAATTTAACAAAGAAAAATACATTTGGACTTTGGTACAATAAAATTGAACAAAGAAAAATACATTTGGACTTTGGTGCAATAAAATTGACCAAGGAAAATCTCATCTCCTTTGGTGCTTAAAAATGAACCTGCATTCTTGTATGGATGATTTAGATTAGCTAACATTTGGTCTTTTGGTGCTTAATTTGATTAACCTTGTGTATTGAGTTCTTGGTGTGCTTGCACGTTCTGTTAGATTAGAAACCATTTTAATTTTCTTTAGAGAGGCTTGTTTGGGGGTGCATTTAACCTAATAGAGGATGACCTAAAACTGAAAAATCCTTCTGGTCGGTATAGAAATAAGACTTTGAGAAAACTCTGGTCCTATCTTTGCAAGCTCAAGTGAGGTATATTGATGACAGTCTGGATCAAGTGAATATCCCTAAGAAAACATCATGGTGAACTAGATACTTAAGTGTCTCACATGTGTAAAAAATGATTGGAGAGACACCACAGATATTACTACAACCCTGTTAATTAGAGGCCACCTGATTCACCTCTGAATCATTTTATTATTATAGTGTGAGAGGAGGGAAGAGTCTCACCCCAAGAATCCCATCATATGTGTCCCAAGGATATTGTGTTATGAAAGAGATCTTCATTAACATGATAACAATGCCTGGAAAAGGAAAAAACACATGAACCTTCAAGAGGACTGCCATGTTCTATTTGTGTGACAATTTTAAAAGACATCCAAGCAATGGACCTATAGCATTACAATTGAAGCCAATTTGACCTTAGAGTAGACTTCTTGTATATTTATTTCATTGTCATAGACCTTGTGAAAACTTGCAACTTGAAAAATTTGTTGAACATACACCGATCATTTCTTTTTCTTTGTGTTCATCTTGCGAACATATATCGAATGCGTGATTTTTGAGTTTGTACATCTCCAAAATTGGTCCTATAACTTAGTCCTACAAAGAGAAAACTTAATCAACACTTTTCCTATAAACATTTGTCCTACCATTAAGATAAAAGAAGAGTCAACATTGATCCCACAACATTATCCTACATAGAGAGAATTGATCCCAACACAAGTCCTAAAAGTATTACATTGATATTTCATCTTGGTTCCTTGTGATTGACATACCTAGATAGGCATATCTTGCATTCTTATAATCTTGCCTTTCTGCATAGTCATCATTTTTAGTATCAAAGTCCAAAAAATTAAAAAACATAAATTTCTTATCTTGGGAGTAAGTATTGCACTTCCTAGAGTCATTTGCCAAATTAGAGGGTGTATTTTCTTAGGACATTCCTATATTAGTCTTGTGTTTTATCTTGACTTCGTCAACACCATCTTTACCTACCTTCCTCAACACTGTCGCCTTATCATTTTGGTTAACATTTGTCTTAGACAAACATTATTACCAAAATTTATCACTTTTGTCTTACCTTTTTTAGAGTTAAGATAGTCCTCAATATCATTTGGGTCTCTCCTTAGAGGGTTTACCTTGGAAGTTTCTAGAGTCTCTCTTAGGGTATAGTACTTGCACCTTAGACATCATTTTTATTCCTAGTTTCCATTAGCATTCCAAAAGTCTAAAAATTTGAAAAAAATTAGTTTTCTTTATTGTCATTTCCCTTATCATCTTTTGCATTTCCAAAATCCAAAATCCAAAATCCAAAATCCAAAAAAATAGCATTTTTTTTCTATAGTTGTCTTGCATTTATCATAGAATTGCATATGTTGAACACACAATGCAAGAAGAATAAGGACATGCTGGAATACAAGTAGGACTCCAAATAAGATCCCACTTGGGAATTTTACTTTGTACCAATAACTTTGGCACTAGATTAAAAGAATCCTGAGACATTTTTGTGTCATGAGAAAATACAAGATGATACATTACAACTAAATGAGCTCTCCCCTAAGGAAATGAAGGATGGATGCACAAGATAATAGGTTGAGGATGGTTTACATAATGATAATTTAATGGATTCCATAGATTCCCTAATGGAAACTTATCCAAATAAATACCTTCACATGCTCATGCAAAAAGGTGCTAGGTTACCCACTGGATTCAACACATCCACCTTAGTAGAGGACATAACTATGCCATCATCCTAGGTTGCTACAATGGAACCCCTTAAACTCACTTCAATCCTCCCATCTACCAGTTCTGTACAAAATTATTCCCATGTCACCATATCTTCTAGTACCCTAGGGGTCTAGTACAACAATCCCCTATTTTAAAACTTTCTACTCACATCTAGTATACTTGATACCACAATGACACCTTCCATATTGAACTTGGCCCATCTACAAAGTACCTCACAAAAAATGGCAATAAGTTCATCCAGTATAAATCCTCAACCTAAGAAAGGAATCCCCTTACTGAGGGTGCCTTAATAACATCCTCCAAGTGTTCTTCAACTAGGTGTCCCTTCTAATTCAGGGAAACCCTAAATCAGTCAAGGGACACCTCTAGCTAATCTAGATTATTTAGAAATGTTTTCTAGCTTTGTCAAGAAAATAATGACAAATGGGCCTAACACTTCCCATCCTATGGTAGTACCTTCATATATACCAACACCCCAACATATTTCAACACCTTAGCATTTTCTAGTACCTCAACATATACTAGCACTCCAACATATTTTAGCACCTGAACATATTCCAATACCTTAGTACGGTCTAGTACCTCAACATATTCCACCACCATGGCATATACCAACACCCCAGTATATTCTAGCACCTCAATACATTTTGGTACCTTAGATATCCCAACATCTTAGTATGTTCCTCCACTTCATGTGTTTGGAGCAGCTCAAAATAGTGGTATCCTATTTGTTGATCCTAAAATAATGTCTGCTACATTGACACCCATTGATATACTTCCTCAACAATTCCAAAACCTACAACAACAATTGATAAACCTAAAAACAAGCACTCCTTGAATTTATTACACCACAACAGACCTTAGTCCTTATCCTTTTGATAGGATGCTACAAGTTCCACCATTTAAAAACAACTTTGTCACACCTAAATTTGATAGGTATAAAGAAAAGAATGGGATTTTTTCATGGATTTCATGGAAGTCTTTCACGATGACACATATCTTATGCGACTCATTCCACACATTCTTAGTGGGACAACCATGGATTGGTTCTCCACTTCCTCCTGGGATAAATTAATGGAATGAACAAGAAGAAAAATTCATATCCCACTATTCACACAACATTTTCAAGGAAGTAACATTGATGGATCTTTGCACCACTAAGAAGAAAAATGGAGAGATATTTTCCTCATTCCTACAACATTGGAGAAATGTTGCCTCTAAGGTATCTTTCCATTTACCAACCAAGGAAAATATCCACATGTTCATAAAAAATTGTCAACTATATCTAATGTGTGAAATACACTCCCAGCGCATTGATTCCTTTGAAGAGATAGCTAAGAAATCGTTAAAAGAGGAAAGATCCATCACCTTGAAGGGAATCATCAATAAAGAGACCAATAACCCAACACCTTACAAAATAACTAAATATTTGTCCAAAAAAAAGAATATAACAAACAATGACATTGTGGATGCAAATATGACACAACCAATCTTACATGTGAAAGCACCAACATCTGTCCAACATACCCAACTAGCACAAACTACTCACAATGTTAAAAATACTACTCCTAGGAAAAATCCCAAATAGACCAATACACTTAACCAAAAAAAAGTTATGCAAGAAGGAGCCCCACTCCGTGACAAGATTTTACGCCTCTTGCAGAACCTCTTAAGACAATCCTGAGGAAATTGGTATAGTCTCATTTAGTCACTTTACCTGAGGTAAGACATTATGAAGGTCCTGGTAAGCCAACATGGTGGGGTGATGATGGTTATTATAACTATAACAAAACTAAAGGACACAAAATAACTAGTTGTATGCAACTAAAACACATTGTCCAAGATTCCATTGACTGTGGTGAGATTGAAGATCACAAGGGTTTCCAAACCCCATTGATGAATCATGAAAAAGGTATGGCCTCTACCTCAAGAATGAATAACCAGGAAAACCTCACCTACACCAAATAAGACCCAAATTTGACCATAAACACAATCACCATCTAAGGTCCAGATACCTATTGTGGTATTGCCTTCCACTTTACCAAAATAATAGTACAAGGAGTCATGTTAAAATATTTTATACCTAGTAAGTCATCTAATCTACCATCACATCAATACAATCTTCTAGACCATCTAAAGAAGAGCCTAGCATAAATATCCATCTATGGACTGCACCGTATTTCTCCCGACCACAAATTAGTCTTAGACACAACCCTACAACAATTGTTCATACCAAAAGACCTCATCATTGATGAGTTTCAAGAAATGGTAGGGTATTTGGAAACTCCACATCACATTGCCTTCACTGAAAAAGATCTTCCAACACATAAACCATCCCACAATGATCCTTTGCATGTATAATTCTTCATTCATCACCACAAAATTAGGTGTCTTGATAGATCGAGGAGCGGGTTTAAATATTTGTATAATAAAATTGATACACAGATTGGGATACTTTGAGAGTCATGTATATATCACCAAAAAGATCATAACAATAGCCTATAATGATGAATAACCTCCCTCCAAGGGTGTCATAAATCACCCAATTAGATTGGGTCCAACAACACAAGACACTACATTCCAAGTACTAGATCTAGAGGTAGGTTATAACATGCTCCTAAGGAGACCATGGATCCATTCCATGCAGAATGTATGATCTACTTATCATCAGTGTCTAAAATTTCCTCTTGATGGATTTGAAATCATCATGCCTGGTGATATATATCCCTTTCTATATTTCACTAATCGTAGAGGAGCTATTTATAATTAGGTACCCAACAACCAGGAAGCATCAATTTTTTCCTCTACTCAAAACATAGATCCAATGAGTCTTGAAAAATTAATAGAAGAATTGACATCAGAGCTAAAAATCTAGGTACATGAAAAGGGATGTGGAAAATATACCTATGAAGACTTCTTATGTGTAGGAAAATTACCTATCTTACCCAGATTATACAGAAAACTAAAGAAACCTTTGAAGATGAAGCAACAAATGGAAATTGTCTATCCACCTATGATTTTAATGAGATGGGAAGCTATAGATGAAGATATCATTTAAGAAAACCTATCCTCTTATTTGTATATATATGAGGAACACCTTGAGATCAAAGTTCTAGTACATGAATATGGATGGGGGTACACCATTTTTTAGAAGAAAGGGTACAATGGGCACTCAGGACTAGGGAAAAATGAACAAGGAATGGTGGATCCAATTTCTCCTACCCAAAATCCAAAGCATCATGGTTTATGTTATAAATCATCTAAAATAGGCATTTAGAATATCTTGTTGCCCACTGATATTAACGCTTGTATTTACAATGAAGTTGAGACATTTGAGGAGTCCCATTCAGACATAAACTCAAATGATTATGAGTGGGATTACCCACAAACAATGGATAGCCTACATATTGACAAGGTCATCACCCAACTATCTTAATAAGACAAACCAAAGATCGCAAAGCATAAATTTCACAATTTTGGAATAGATCTGAACCCTCATCCTGTTTCTCATCTAAGACCCTAGAATTGGTAATTGATTCATATATCAATGCCATAACTGAACTTACCATTTACTCCTTCCTAACCAAGGATAGCATAGGGTTGGTTTACCTTTGTAATCACCTAAAAAATTTCTAGTAGATCCTAAGCCCCAATCTCGGTTAATTTCCTTGAAACAAATTCTAAATCTCAAGGGCATAATTACTAGACATAATTATGAAAGCAACCTGATTAATCCCCCTTGCATAATTAAACCATTTCTAAATTTAAAAAATATTGAGGCAATTCCTTTAAAAGGAAGCTCTTCCTTGGCTCAAGGGTTCCATCTAGAGAATTTTAGTTATTGACACACTTGTTTTCTTGCATTCTAGAGTGATCTTGTAATTTTGAATTCCTAGTTCTTAGTTTCTCATAGCTCTCTTGCATTGTTAAATCTAGTTTTCTTTCTTGCATTGTTAAACATACTATATTTTCTTGCATTCTCATTCTAGAATACTATTTATTTGCATCCATTCTAGCTTAATTCTCTCATTCTATCTTTGCTAACCTTGCATTCTAGTTGATTTCTAGTTTTTCATTACATTTGAATCTTCTATTCTGGAGTATTCAATTCACTAATCCTTCATGCCAATCTGATGAGCATCATAAAAAAGATTAAACTCACTTCAACTAGGAATCAATAAGCCGCTCTTGAGAGTTTAGTTGGTTCATTTGATATGGCCTCCTATAGCTAAATTATCAAGTTAATGGTTTGTTGAGTGTTTGTTGTTTTCCAATTTGATACCAATATTTAACCACACATTTTTTGATACCAATTACATTTGGCTCCTAAATCATCTACATATTACATCATAATTACATTTGAATGATAAAGTATACATAATCATCAACATCCACTGTACATGTCACAGGATATGTAGTTACAATTAAATATAAAGTACAAAATAGAGAAAGTACAAGAATAAGTCTCCAAAAAGATAGGATAGGAAGTAACTACAAGAATGATCATCCAACATTAGAACATGGATGTCATAGTTTCAAATGGTAAAAGAATCACTACCTCCTGACCTCGTGGAAACCTACGTTTCCACTCCCACCGTGTTGAGGAGATAACATCGACTCAGGTAAACTAAAAAAGAATCTTAGAAGCTCCTATCTCAAGGTACAACTCATAAATCAAAGGTACACATACTCACCCAGAGGCAACCAACACATGTAGGAAACCTATAATGAAATCATGGAAGTGTCATCACATATGTCAACCCCTTAGAATGATCTCACTGGACTCTAACTTCCAAGTGTGATCATATGTGAAACCTCAAATCCTCTTGTATAGACAAGGATAACCGATCATGCCAGAATCACCATCACTACTAGATAGGAAATCATCTTCTCTCACTCTTATCCTTAGCCTATACTAACACTCAAGGCATGGGTGAGGAACCATTATCTTATTAATTTATTTTAACCCCATTTAGTTTTATATTATCACTTAATTAAGTAACCTACTAAGGATACCTAGGTAGCCACTTCCAGGTTCTCGTGCCTCCAAAGCAAGACACTTCCCCTTTAACACCTAGATAACCTACCCTAGTTTCATAGTCTCAAAATCATGACTCAAGATCAACATTATTCATAATTTCCAAATCTAGTTCCAAGGAATAACATGAACACACAACAACAAATTTCCATCATAAAATCAAATCCACAAGGTTGGGTCACAATATGATCAACCACCATACAAGTATGCAAGGCAAACAAAGTAAATACAATAACTCTAACCTTGCCTCTTATAACAATCCTAATAGGTTGACGTAAGGAAGATTCCCCTCTAACCCAAATGCGGAAGGAATAAAATAGACACAGAATATAATTTAATAAATAAACTAATTTGTAAAATTCCATCACGAGATTAATCTATTAATAATCACTAATAAACTATAATTACATTTAACAAATTAAATTCTAACCCTAGCAAATTGATTTATTACGTTATTAACATAAATTGAGTTTAGGAATTAAAATTACTAAAACACTATAATTTTGTAAGTCTAATTAAATTGACCAATTTTATTTAACAAATACGTCTTGAAAATAACATGCCATAAATCATTTTCCATTAGCAACTAACAAAATAAATCATTTAAATAATCAGCCCAATTGTTAATTCATTAACTTAAACAATAACAAGCAACAATTAAAATAAAAACTATTCAATATTAATATATATACATATATACTAAATAATATATATTAATAACTAACAAATATATTTAAATAAATTTCAATGCAATGTATAGATCAAATTAATCTTCTATATTTTCTAATATTTAAATTAAATATCTTTTATTTTATAATTTTTATTTTAATATTTAATATTTTTTAATTTTAATATTATATATTTTCCAATTTTAATATTTAAAAATAAAACATAAACAAAAGTTGTGGGGGAGGGGACCCATTGGCCCCACCCCCCTACTGCCATGGCAGTTTAGTTGCCACAACAACTAGCTATTGCAGGGGTGTGGGGATTGTAACACCCCATCTATACTAAAAGATAAAAGATGATACTAAAGAAGAAACCATCATAAATAAAATCACATAAAACCACAGTAATAATTTTTTTTTCTTAAAATAACAATCTGATTACATATAATCATAGCAACCACTTTTTAAAAGCTTTATAGTTTACAATCGATTTACATCAGAGTAATAATAATACTCTTTATTCAAAGATTAAGTCTCAAACAAAATTTTCTTCTTTCCAAATCCATTACATTCTATGAATAGATCTGATAACTAATAACCATGAAATGATCTGTTCCCCATAAAACTTAACAACTGCTATCCACTGTCCCATATTCATTGATTTATCCATCTAAAACCTGAAAACCAAAGTGAACACAAACACAAACAGCAAACAGGGCTCAGTCACATTGATAAAGAAAATGAATCACCTCCAAATATCTGCAATCATAAAAGTCAATACAAAATAACATTTATGCAGATTTAGATACAGATGTAATTGAAAACTAAATAACATAATTTCCATTCTTTTACACCAAAATCATCAAGCACTAAATTTCTTTCTAACAGAAATAAACTCGCAAAGAAAATGACAAAGTAATGATCCAATAGTTCATGGGTGTCCACATAAGGACCTACGCTATGTATCCGTAAGGAACCTCGTAGTAATCTATTATGTCTGATGAAACCATAATGTTTTATCTTTGTTAATTGAAACCCATAACCCTTGAATTTTTAATTATCACTTAATTAAACAACTGACATAAATTCTTTCCCATAAGGATATAGACTAGTGTCAGTCACAACTGACCAAAATTCTATCATCACAAGGTACTAGACTAGTGTCAGCCCCCAATCTAAGGATCATACTTGCATTATCTTAAAAACACTTGATCTAGCAATCAATGAAAGCAGTGAAATGAACTACATAACACAATTTCACTAACAATCCGTTTCTAATGTAGCAATTTACAAAATTGAAACAACAAACAGAAAACCATTATAAAACCATATTACCATATTCCTTAACATACATTCATAAACATGATGTTTCACGAAAGATGAAAAGATCACAACTCTTTCTCCATCACAAAACCAAACAAAATAATCTCCATATTAACTTAACATTAAAAACTGTAACTGTACAATAAAATATCCATATCAAATCCATGTTTCCATTGAATAGAAAAGAACTAACATAATCATACATCAACTGAATCAACACAACACCTATCACTTTTAACAAACATACTAGTTTACCATAACCGAATTATTAAACTAAATGGACATACACCCTGCTCTATTAATTACAAGTTTATACCATTTATATACATGTTGGCGTATGCACATGTATACACCACGGCTTGTGTATACATATACATATCCCAGCAGGTATATATATATATATGTTTATATAATTACATAAGCTTGTAATTAATAGTTCAGAATGACAGTCATAACATCTATTATATACATGTTGGCGTATGTACATGTATACAGCATGGCTTGTATATACATATACATATCCCAGCAGGTATATATATTTATATATCTAATTGCATAAACTTGTAATTAATAATTTAAGTCCATGAATATGCAATAGAAAAACCATACTAATCTTCATAGTTCTGTGACAGAAAACAACTACCTTATTATACTACTAATCTGCCGAATACATAAAATAATGACAGAATAATAACCGACTTCTACCTCTTAATCAAATTACCAAAGTGTTTCTTTTCTTTTCCTTACTGTCTGTACAAGATAGTAATTGATTTTCCTATAAATCCCTTACATTTCCTAATGTTGTATCAACTGTAATACACACTGGTGTTAATTACTAAAGATCTTAAAGCTTGCAAACAAATTTGACATAACCAAGACATCCACATTCCTCTATTGACTGATACATACAGTGACACACACTTTTTAACCAAACAATGACACCAGAAAACTAAAGGAGTTCGCCCAAAAGAAATACCTTAATCCATACTTAAGTTGCAAGTGTTAACACAAAATACGACAAGTATCTAAAACACTAAGAAATACCACTAATTCCCTTTTCCACAATACAGCTCAAAGAAAACATCAACTTCGGTTAATGAAAGTGATAGAGAAACCCGATTTCAACATATAACCAAGTCCATACAAACTGTATACATTATGATGCTACAGTGCTCCTAATAGCAGGTATAGTGCGAGAAGATCAAAAGAAATTTTTAAACAAGAAAACTCATGCTGGTACCTTACTGTATTAGTATGCCAATTCTCAAACCCGACTAACTCCCTTAACACTGTCCAAAGCAAGAAGACATCGACACCCAACACACAAGGATATAACCATACAACATCTACATAACTATATTCCAAAGATCGACACAGACTTAACTAAACATTGCCAACTTCATACTTAGAATAGAGATCTCCCTTATTACATTATGCTCGAAACAACATATAAAAAACAAGTGTTAAATACCACACTAAAACCAGACACTTACTAACCAGTCATTTTGTTACCAAGTTTCACCACTAATCACAACATTATAACTAGATTGACTTCTTAAACTATCCAAGAAAGAAAAATATCGATTCATATAACGGAACTCACAAAATAAACAAACACAAAGCCTCACATACATCGACTAGCAAACAGTGTTAACCAACATTCCATTAATACATTTGCAGATTCATAAAATGGAAACAGAGGTTAAGGTAAGAGATGCCCCTACCTGGTATTCGTATGGAGAAGATATCCAGAACCAGAATGCTAGTGCTAGCCCCTGCCTGGTGAGCTTCACAAATGAATCCCAAACTCAACCACGAAGATCCCTTATCACAGATTACCAAAATGCCATGCAAGAGAACCCAAAATGCAGAGATAATAGTATGAAACTCCCAACTTCCTAAATGACCATGAACAGAAGGGTTTATCTTTTCCGCGAAAACCCCTTTCATTCCAAGCCACTTATCATGAAGGATACAATAGTAAAATGGGTCCATAACCAACTGTTTACCCAAAATGCCGTAGCATAACATGGTAAAAAAAAATGGAGTCATATACAAACTGCACTCCTTAACTAGAGCAAATGGCAGATTTCAAACTCAACAATGAATTCCCATTGATAAGTTCATTCAATGCAAACTTATCTCTTGCAGTGAACACAACTCAAAACCTACCAAATGTCCAATGTAGTACATTTCCACAACCCAAAAAATAGTTTAAACCCCACTAACACCTCAAAGCAATGCAAGTGCATTAAAACCCTACCGCAAGTCATATCTTCGAGCTAGTTAATAATATGAAGACTTAGGGATAGGTTAATACATGTCTTTGCCAATAACATTAGTCATTAACTAACTTAATCATCTAAGATAACAGCGCATGACATTGCCAATAAACTAACACTTCATCACACTAACCTCCTACTAACATACACCATAGGATACACTAACTTAGTTAATTCATATAGTTTTAGTAAATGAAATACCACATTATTACTAAAACATTCACTCATAGTTATATGTATAAAATACATATATTTCAAATTCATTAATTTTGAATTCAGAATTTGATTAACGTTAAATAACAATAGTACTCTAAATACTGTCTATACACATCAAGATACAGTTAACAATAATAATGTAACCATTTCTAATTACGTCTAATCATAATACTAAGGATTCCAAAAAAATGAATCGATAATCAGGCAATTAACTAACCATATAGTTTGTCCTTATTTCATAATCAAACCAATGTTCAAAATTCAGTCTAAGCCAATTCTGTCATCAGAATAGGACTCATAAAGTGATAGAAATAGACATAATTCCCTGAATGTCTAGCAGAATAATAGAGATAACATATTTAATCCAAAAACAAAGTTCAAAAGAACGTAGTCAGAGTTCGAACTCAAAGAAATCTAACATAACATAACATAGAAAAATAAAGCCTGGAACTATTAGGGGCATGACACCCTTCCCCACCAGACTAGGCTTACTCCTGAAAGCCTGAAAACAAATGAGGATGTGCAGCTCTCATAGCTCCTGCATCTTCCCAAGTTGCAGAAGCTACATCATCAAGATCCCATAACACCTTTACCTGCTCCACCTTGCGTCCTCTGAGATTTAGCTCTCTTTGCTGGATGATCTGCACTGGTTCCAGCATTAGTTGACCATCTACCACCTGCAAATTTTTCCAATTTAACATGTGTGCAATGTCAGGTATATATTTCCTTAAGACAGAAATGTGAAATACATCATGAATTCATGAAAGACTGGGTGGCAAAGCAAGTCTGTAGGCAACTGGACCCACTCGTTCTAGGATCTCAAATGGTCCCACAAACCTTGGAGACAATTTTGACCCTTTACTATATTTAATAGGACTTTTCTGGGGTCTAACCCGAAGAAATACCTTATTCCCAACCTCAAATTGACGTTCAATCCTATGCAGGTCTGCATACTTTTTCTGCCTGTCCCGAGCTGTAGATAGGTGTTCTCTGATGTGCTTAACCTGCTGTTCTAAATCCTGAAGCATCTCGGGACCCAAAAGAATTCTATCTTCAAGATTGTCCCAGCTTAAAGGTGTTCTACACGGTCTTCCATACAAAGCTTGGAAAGGAGCCATACCTATAGAACTATGGTAACCATTGTTGTAAGAAAATTCAACCAAATGCAAGTACTCTTCCCATCTATTTTGCCTGTCCATCACGTACATTCTAAGCATGTCTTCCAAAATTTGATTGACACGCTCAGTCTGTCCGTTAGTTTCGGGATGATATGCTGAACTAAAGTTCAGCTGAGTACCTAATTCATGCTGCAAAGACCTCCATAGAGATGAAGTAAAAACTGAATCCCTATCAGATATGATCTTCTTAGGAATCCCATGTAGCTTAACAACCTGTTCCATATAAATCCATGCCACAGATGCAGCATTATAAGTGGATCTTATAGGAATAAAATGGGCAACTTTGGTTAACCGGTCAACAACAACCATAATGGCATCATGTCACCTAGCTGAAAATGGTAACCCCACTATGAAATCTATGGATATGGTATCCCATTTCCATTTAGGCAGGATGTGAGATTGAAGTAAACCAGCTGGATGTTGATGCTCAACTTTAACTCTCTGACACTCCAAGCATCTAGCCACAAAATCAGCAATATCCCTCTTCATACCCGACTAGTAGTGATGCTACCTAAGATCAGCATGCATCTTCTTCACACCAGGATGTGCTGAATAAGGTGCTTTATGTGCTTCAGTCATAACTAGGTTCTGAAGATCCCTAATTTTTGGCACATATATGCTGCCTCGGTATGTCATTAATCCTTCAGTGTTGATAGAGTAACCCTCAAATCTGCCTTCTAATACACTGCCACTATCAATCACTGCCTTGACATCTAAATACCAAGGATCAGTAGCCAAATTCAGAAGTATTCTCTCTTTCAAATCAATTGTGAGGGTCAAAGAAGAGAGTTCATGACGTCTTCTGCTAAGAGCATCTGCTACTTTGTTCTCTTTACCCTGAATATACTTCATTTCGAAGTCATACTCACACAAAAACTCCATCCATCTTCACTGACGTGCATTAAGATTGGGTTGTGTGAACAAATATTGTAGACTTCTATGATCGGTATGAAGCTCAAAATGTTGACCAAGAAGAAAATGCCGCCATTTGGTCAAAGCATGGATCACTGCTGCGAGTTCCAAATCATGAGTAGGATAATTAATTTCATGATCCTTTAGTTTCCTAGATTCATAAGCAATGACCCTACCGTCCTGCATCAAGACAGCCCCTAAACCATCCAATGAGGCATCAGTGCACACAACAAATTCCTTAGAAGGATCAGGTACCACTAAAATTGGTGCACTAGTCAAACGTTCCTTTAGATGTTGGAATGCTTCTTCACATTTATCTGACCAGATGAATTTCTTACCCTTTCTCTGGAGAGAAGTAATGGAATGGGCTATCTTTGAAAAATTATCCACAAATCTTCTGTAGTAGCTAGCCAGACCCATAAAACTTCATACTTTAGATACATTGGTTGGAGTTGGCCACTCTACAATTGCCCTGATCTTAGCAGAATCAACAGCTATTCCATCTCCTGTAATAATGTGACCCAAATAACTTATTTCAGTTTTGAAAAATTCACATTTTTCAGGATTGGCATATAGCTTGTTCCTGTGGAGACATTCAAAGACTTGCCTCAAATGCTGCTCATGCTCCTCCAAGGAGTTAGAATATACCAAAATGTCATCAAGGAACACTACCACAAACTTGTCTAAGAAAGTCCTGAATACTCCCTGCATCAAACTCATGAATACTGATGGTGCATTAGTCAACCTAAATGGCACTACCATGAATTCATAATGCCCATACCTTGTGTGAAAAGTTGTTTTATGAATGTCAACTTCTTGAATCCTTAACTGATGGTATCCAGATTTGAGATCAATCTTGGAAAACACCTTGGCACCCTTTACTTGATCAAACAAATCATTGATGTGAGGCAAAGGATATCTATTTTTGATAGTAGCTTTGTTCAGTTGTCTATAGTCGATACAAAGCCTCAAAGATCCATCCTTCTTCTTGACAAAGATAACAGGTGCTCCCCAAGGTGAAACACTAGGTCTAATAAGTCCCTTCTCAAGAAGTTCTTCAAGTTGAACCTTGAGTTCCACTAACTCTTGAGCGGTCATACGGTAAGGAGTCTTGGAAATCAGTTCGGTTCCCAGCAAAAGATCAATCCTAAAATCAATTTCTCTTTTAGGTGGGATTCTCAGACTCTCCGTAATAAATACATCTGAGAATTCCTTCAAAATTGGATGATCTAAGCTGGTGTTCCAAGCAACTGGTTCATCAAAATCATTGATAGAAATAGAAAACAATTTGCATCCCTTTTGAAAACATCTCTGAAGTTGCTTAGCAGAAATAGTTCTGACTGACATAGGCCTCTTAACACCTGCAATAATCTTGATGGTTCCATTATCATCAATGCACCTAACATTCTTCTCTCTACAATCAATGACAGCTTGGTGTTGCTCTAACCAATCCATTCCCAGAATAATGTCATAAGAACCTAAAGGAATAACCCTAAGGTTAACTGTAGTAGTAAAAGCCTTAAATTGAACCTTACAATTTTCGGCTATAAACCCCGATTCAACCTTTGTCCCTGATGCTAACTCGACTTGCCATGCCAATTCAACTTTACTCACAGGAATTCCACATTGCTTAACCAAATTGGAAGAAATAAAAGAGCCAGTGGCACCAGAGTCAAATAAAATAGAGATCTTCTTACCTTGGTAATTACCTCTAGCTTCAATCACAGTGTTCTGGTGATCTGCTTGTTTCTGATCCACAGTAGCAAAGATGCGATGATTCCTTCTAGAATCACCAACAGTAGCCTCAGAACCTGTGGCTTTAGACCTGACCTGACTATTGCCTCGAAGGGGACAATTCCATTGCAAATGCCCCAATTGCCCACATTGCCAACACTCTACTTCTCTCTTGGTACTTTTATCCTATGATGAGTTCACTCGAGGTGATGCATAACTCTATTGTACACTCTAAGTTGGTTTAAAGGACTTAGGTTGCTCAGGAACCTTGAAACTCTTGTTTGATTTGGAAAACTTTTCAAACTTCCTCTTCTAAAATTTACCACTCGATCCACTGGAAAATGCCTTGATATTATCTTGATAAGGTTTCTGATTCTTCCCACTGCTTTGAGCTGGTGGATTCACAGATCCTTTCGCTGAAAATCTTGATTTCAATTCAGTGAGCTTGGCTTGATCAGCAGCTTCTTTCACTGTCTTAGGTTTGAAAGTTCTCACTTCTCCAATTTTAGGGTTCAAACCCCTAATGAAGTGTTGTACCAAAGGCTTATCATTCTCTAACCAACTAGAATATTTCTTTTGTTGGAAAAACCTCCTCTCATACATTTCCACTGTTGAGTTGCCTTGAGAAATGCTGAAGAATTCTTCGGATCTAGTTTGCTGCCAATAATCCGACATGAATCTCTAGCGGAATCTTTCTATGAAAAGCTCCCATGTAACCTGAGAGATGAGAATTCCAAGTTGTTCTAGTTCCATATTCCACCATATGGAAGCAAAGGATCTCAGCTACATTACGGTCCAACGAACCTTCACATTACCGTGATAATCATGGAGAATAAAACACCTTTCGATGTTCAAGAGCCATGCTTCAGCTTCAGTACCACCCTCTGTTCCATTGAAATATGGTCCTTTGAGCTTAGAAAGGTCTTTTAATTGAGTCCTGATAACAGGATCTTCTGCCACTGGGACTCGTATAACATGAGCATTTGCTACTCCATCCGGAACATTGTTCCTAGCTTCAATGTTATCCAACCTATCAAGAATCCGTTGGAGGACTTCAACCTGAGGTACCTCTTGATCTTCTTGATCCATTCCTATAAAAGGATCAACTTGTTCATCACCATGTATTCCTTGGCGACCTCATCCTCTACCTCGGCCACAACCTCGACCGCGTCGTCCACCCCTACCTCTGCCTAAATCGGCATCAACTGGGTCACCACGCCTTTGTGCTCCTCGTGCAACAAGAGGCATGCTTGAAACCCTATAGAAAAGTTCAATAAAATCACTAATGGAAGCATAATGATAAAACCCTTTTAAAAACCCTCAAGCCCTGAGTGTTTAAACTTGGGCTCTGATACCAACTGTAACACCCCATCTATACTAAAAGATAAAAGATGATACTAAAGAAGAAACCATCATAAATAAAATCACATAAAACCATAGTAATAATTTTTTTTTCTTAAAATAACAATCTGATTACATATAATCATAGCAACCGCTTTTAAAAGCTTTATAGTTTACAATCAATTTACATCAGAGTAATAATAATACTCTTTATTCAAAGATTAAGTCTCAAACAAAATTTTCTTCTTTCCAAATCCATTACATTCTACGAATAGATCTGATAACTAATAACCATGAAATGATCCGTTTCCCATAAAACTTAACAACTGCTATCCACTGTCCCATATTCATTGATTTATCCATCTAAAACTTGAAAACCAAAATGAACACAAACGCAAACAGCAAACAGGGCTCAGTCACATTGATAAAGAAAATGAATCACCTCCAAATATCTGCAATCATAAAAGTCAGTACAAAATAACATTTATGCAGATTTAGATACAGATGTAATTGAAAACTAAATAACATAATTTCCATTCTTTTACACCAAAATCATCAAGCACTAAATTTCTTTCTAACAGAAATAAACTCGCAAAGAAAATGACAAAGTAATGATCTAATAGTTCATGGGTGTCCACATAAGGACCTACGCTATGTATCCGTAAGGAACCTTGTAGTAATCCATTATATCTGATGAAATCATAATGTTTTATCTTTGTTAATTGAAACCCATAACCCTTGAATTTTTAATTATCACTTAATTAAACAACTAACAAAAATTCTTTCCCTTAAGGATAAGACTAGTGTCAGTCACAACTGATAGAAATTCTATCATCACAAGGTACTAGACTAGTGTCAGCCCCCAATCTAAGGATCATACTTGCATTATCTTAAAAACACTTGATCTAGCAATCAATGAAAGCAGTGAAATGAACTACATAACACAATTTCACTAACAATCCATTTCTAATGTATCAATTTACAAAATTGAAACATCAAATAGAAAACCATTATAAAACCATATTACCATATTCCTTAACATACATTCATAAACATGATGTTTCATGAAAGATGAAAAGATCACAACTCTTTCTCCATCACAAAACCAAACAAAATAATCTCCATATTAACTTAACATTAAAAATTGTAACTATACAATAGAATATCCATATTAAATCCATGTTTCCATTGAATAGAAAAGAACTAACATAATCATACATCAACTGAATCAACACAACACCCATCACTTTTAACAAACATACTAGTTTACCATAACCTAATTATTAAACTAAATGGCCATACACCCTGCTCTATTAATTACAAGTTTATACCATTTATATACATGTTGGCATATGTACATGTATACACCACGGCTTGTGTATACATATACATATCCCAGCAGGTATATATATATGTTTATATAATTACATAAGCTTGTAATTAATAGTTCAGAATGACAGTCATAACATCTATTATATACATGTTGGCGTATGTACATGTATACAACACGGCTTGTGTATACATATACATATCCCAACAGGTATATATATTTATATATCTAATTGCATAAACTTGTAATTAATAATTTAAGTCCATGAATATGCAATAGAAAAACCATACTAATCTTCATAGTTTTGTCACAGAAAACAACTACCTTATTATACTACTAATCTGCCGAATACATAAAATAATGACAGAATAATAACCGACTTCTACCTCTTAATCAAATTACCAAAGTGTTTCTTTTCTTTTCCTTACTGTCTGTACAAGATAGTAATTGATTTTCCTATAAATCCCTTACATTTCCTAATGTTGTATCAATTGTAATACACACTGGTGTTAATTACTAAAGATCTTAAAGCTCGCAAACAAGTTTGACATAACCAAGACATCCACATTCCTCTATCAACTGATACATACAGTGACACACACTTTTTAACCAAACAACGACACCAAAAAACTAAAGGAGTTCACCCAAAAGAAATACCTTAATCCATACTTAAGTTGCAAGTGTTAACACAAAATACGACAGGTATCTAAAACACTAAGAAATACCACTAATTCCCTTTTCCACAATACAGCTCAAAGAAAACATCAACTTCGGTTAATGAAAGTGATAGAGAAACCCGATTTCAACATATAACCAAGTCCATACAAATTTTATACATTATGATGCTACAGTGCTCCTAATAGCAGGTACAGTGCGAGAAGATCAAAAGAAATTTTTAAACAAGAAAACTCATGCTGGTACCTTACTGTATTAGTATGTCGATTCTCAAACCCGACTAACTCCCTTAACATTGTCCAAAGCAAGAAGACATCGACACCCAACACACAAGGATATAACCATACAACATCTACATAACTATATTCCAAAGATCGACACAGACTTAACTAAACATTGCCAACTTCATACTCAAAACAGAGATCTCCCTTATTACATTATGCTCGAAATAGCATATCAAAAACAAGTGTTAAATACCACACTAAAACTAGACACTTACTAACCAGTCATTTTGTTACCAAGTTTCACCACTACTCACAACATTATAACTAGATTGACTTCTTAAACTATCCAAGAAAGAAAAAGATCGATTCATATAACCAAACTCACAAAATAAACAAACACAAAGCCTCACATACATCAACTACCAAATAGTGTTAACCAACATTCCATTAATACATTTGCAGATTCATAAAACGGAAACAGAGGTTAAGGTAAGAGATGCCCCTGCCTGGTATTCGTATGGAGAAGATATCCAGAACCGGAATGCTAGTGCTAGCCCCTGCCTGGTGAGCTTCACAAATGAATCCCAAACTCAACCACGAAGATCCCTTATCACAGATTACCAAAATGCCGAGCAAGAGAACCCAAAATGCAGAGATAATAGTATGAAACTCCCAACTTCCTAAATGACCATGAACAGAAGGGTTTATCTTTGTCGTGAAAACCCCTTTCATTCCAAGCCACTTATCATGAAGGATACAATAGTAAAATGGGTCCATAACCAACTATTTACCCAAAATGCCGCAGCATAACATGTTAAAAAAAAATGGCGTCATATACAAACTGCACTCCTTAACCAGAGCAAATGGTAGATTTCAAACTCAACAATGAATTCCCATCGATAAGTTCATTCAATGCAAACTTATCTCTTGCAGTGAACACAACTCAAAACCTGCCAAATGTCCAACATAGTACATTTCCACAACCCGAAAAATAGCTTAAACCCCACTAACACCTCAAAGCAATGCAAGTACATTAAAACCCTACTGCAAGTCATATCTTCAAGCCAGTTAATAATATGAAGACTTAGGGATAGGTTAATACATGTCTTTGCCAATAACATTAGTCATTAACTAATTTAATCATCTAAGATAATAGCGCATGACATTGCCAATAAACTAACACTTCATCACACTAACCTCCTACTAACATACACCATAGGATACACTAACTTAGTTAATTCATATAGTTTTAGTAAATGAAATACCACATTATTACTAAAACATTCACTCATAGTTATATGTATAAAAATACATATATTTCAAATTCATTAATTTTGAATTCAGAATTTGATTAATGTTAAATAACAATAGTACTCTAAATACTTTCTATACACATCAAGATACAGTTAACAATAATAATGTAACCATTTCTAATTACGCCTAATCATAATACTAAGGATTCCAAAACAATGAATCAATAATCAGACAATTAACTAACCGTATAGTTTGTCCTTATTTCATAATCAAACCAATGTTCAAAATTCAGTCTAAGCCAATTCTGTCATCAGAATAGGACTCATAAAGCGACAGAAATAGACTTAATTCCCTGAATGTCTGGCAGAATAACAGAGATAACATATTTAATCCAAAAACAAAGTTCAAAAGAACGTAGTCAGAGTTTGAACTCAAAGAAATCTAACATAACATAACATAGAAAAATAAAGCTTGGAACTGTCAGGGGCATGACAGGGATGGCCCCCGCCTCCTCCCTTTTAATATTATATTATTATTATTTTTTATAACCAATAATTTTTTACTGTCCAAAAATAGAGAACATCATTTAAAAAAATTTGAAAACAATGAAATGGACATGCACACACATATACAAAGGCTAATTTTTTTGATCAAATAAAGAATAGATATACATATTCATTTTTTTGTTTCACAGAAAATTGAAAGCCTCAATTGCAAAGATTAATATGGGTATTCTCTAAAATTTGTTTTCTAAGGTTTATTTGATGCTTTCTTTAAATCTTTGTACAATCTCAATTTTCTAAAAATAATTACTGTAAAATTTCAACCTAAGGTTTCTAGGCAAAGTTTTCTTTCACAAAATTTAACATGCAACAGTATTCTAAATTTTAGCATTACCATTAATTTCAAACCCTAATTGAATTCAAAATAAAAATTGAATTAAGAATTGCATACACACCCATTTTCTCACAAACATTTTTCTAGAATTTCAACATGAAAAGAATTCACAAGACAACCAAAATATCTAGATCTGACAAGTATGAAGAATACACTTATTTCAAAAATAACATAAATACATCTACAAGGGTTTCTAAATCCTACCTCAAATCATGAATTGAATAAATGTGACGAAGACTAGAAATGAAGACAATCCAAGCTTTCACAAAAAATTCCTCCAATTTGAATCCTTCACCAAAATTCTCCAAACCCATGTGTTGAGAACAATGGCCAAACTTTTTCCAATATCGAAATTGAATTCCACATGCAAAGTTTGGAATTCAACTCAACTCAACAACTTTGTGTTCATGAATTCCATAATTCCTTCAATTTCAGATTTGAACTCAAGTCTCTTTTTCTTCCTTGTTTCTATTAACCCACTTAACTCATCATTTACTAATTCTTTTTATTTATTTATTCCAATTTGATTTGTACAAATAAATTGTATTTAAATTAAATTAAACAATAACATTTAGTCTAATGTTATTTTCCACATGTTATTTTATTTTTAATTAATAAATTACCTTTTATTTGAAAAGTTGAATTTTATAAATAATTAAATTTTAAAGTGAATGTATTTAATTAATCTTCATTAATTAAATACTTTTATTTCCACAATAGACCTTTTAATTAAGTCTTTAAATTTAATAAATGTATCTAATTAGTTTATATTACTTAAATACACCCACATTAAAATGGCTAAAAATAACAAGATCTAATTTATTTAAATTATATAATTAATCTAAATAAATTATCTAATTATGGAAATCATATCAACCAACCAGAAATCAACTCAACTTAAAGAACCATAACCATGCTCAAGGAAAAGACTATAAACTCTCGCCACTTGGATGAATTCAGGAAGAGTAAAATATCAGAATCTTGTCCACTATTTCAAGACAATATAATGACTTAGGTTGGGATTTGGATTTGAATATTATCTCCCCTCTTTTATCATTGAGACTTGCGATAGGGTACACTCATCTTGACAATTCAAAGAAGATGATGCTCGATACTTGTAAACCTACATAAAAGATGAGCATGTGCATACATATATATAACAAGCAATGGTGGGGATTAGGACGTCGTGTGGATCCTGCAAGTAGGTAACTATGACTCTGTCCCTTTACCATATCAAACACCTCAAACATGAAAGTAAAAGCATACATGATAACTATACACATGCTAATATGGGGTAAGTATAATCATAACCATAAAAATCATTTTAAACATGCAAATCATCATTATCAAAATAGCTAACACCATCTAAATGAAAATATATAATATCTATAATTATTCAATCATCAAATCACCATGTAATTTCATACATCCAAAACCACATAATAACTGAAATAATCAACACGCACATAAAAGTGGCCAAAAAGAGTTTGGCAATATAAAACTGAAAAGCAAACTATGGGTGGGCACTACATCCACCCCCCCAAGAATTAGGATTACTCCTAGAAGCCTAAAAAAAAATAGGGATATAAATCTTGTAACCTCATTGCATCCTCCCAAGTCACTAATGACTCATCAATAGGGTCACATTGGACCCTTACTTGCTCGATGGTGTGATCCCTGAGGGTTAGATCTCACTGCTGAAGAATGCAAATGGGCTCCAAAGCTAACTGCCTGCCCTCTACCTACAAAGCATTCTAGTCAAGTACATGTGCAACATCTGGTATATACTATCTAAGTACTAAAACATGTACAACATGTAAAACATCATGAATGCAAGACAAGATGGGAAGGAAAACAAGATGGTAAGCAACTGGACCAAGGAAATAGGTGCAAAATTTGAACCCTTTCCATAACGGATTGGAATCTTCCATGGATGCACTCTTAAAAATACCTTAACAACAATATAAAACTTCTTGTCAACTCTATGAGCATCTGCATATTTCTTCTTCCTATCCTAAGCTGTGGTCACATGCTCACGGATGAGCTCCACCTACCGCTTTATATATCAAAGCATCTCAGGACCTAATAAAATATGATCCTCTAGCCTATCCCAAATCAAAGGTGTACAATAAGGAGAACCATACAAAGCCTGAAAGGGTGATATGCCAATTGAATTTTGATTCCCATTATTGTAGGAAAACTTGACCAAATATAAATAGTCCTCCCAGTGAGTTTGTCTATCCATGACATACATCCTTAGCATATCCACAAGCACCTGATTAACCCGCTTTGTCTGACCATCAGTCTCTGAGTGATATGCTAAACTAAAATTCAGTTGTGCTCCAAGATCATGCTACAAAGAAGTCCAAAATACATAAGTGAATATTGAATCCCTTTCTAATATAATCATATGAGGAATGTCATGTAGTCTCATAATATCATGCATAAAGACCCTACCTATAGTAGCTGCTATATAGGATTCTCTCATAGGAGAAAAGTGTGCCACCTTGGTCAACCAGTCAATGATAACCATAATGGTATCATGTTTGCAGGGTGTCATAGGAAAACCTATGATGAAATCTATCGAGATGATATCCCATTTCCATGATGGAATGAGATTAGGTTGTAAAAATCTTGTTGGATGTTGGTGGTCTGTCTTAACCCTCTGACACTCTAAACATCTAGCCACAAAATCAACAATGTCACATTTCATATTGGACCAATGATATAGCTGTCAAAGGTCCACATGCATCTTCTTGACACCTGGTTGTATCTAGTAAGGTGCACGATGAGCCTCATATAAGATCAAGGTACACATATCATCTGATGAGGGTACATATATCTAGCTCATGTAGCACAAAATATTATTTGACTCCAAAACATAGCTTGAAAACCTTCCCTCCAAAGGTCTCTGACTCAATCTTACCTCTCACTTCCTTGTACCAAGTATCTAAAGGAAGTGTTTGGAGTATATGACTCCACAAATCTACACCAAGAGTCAAAGCTGATATCTCATGTCTCTTGTTACTCAAGGCATCAACTACTACATTTTCCTTATCCTAGATGTACTTGACCTCAAAATCATACTCACAAAGAAAATTCATCCATCACCTCTGTCTGACATTCAAATTAGGTTGGGTAAAGACATATTGCAAGTTATGATGATCACTATGAATCTCGAATCAATATCCCAATAGAAAATGTCTCCATCGGACTAATGCATGAACTACTATTGTTAACTCAAGATCATGTGTAGGATAGTTCAATTTGTACTTCTTGAGTTTGTGATATTCATAAGTAATCATCCATCCTTCCTGCATAAGGACCGCTTCTAGACCTTCCAAAGAAGCATCAACACTCACCACAAAATCACCTATAGGGTCTAGTATTTCTAGAATAGGTGCACTGGTCAGACATTTCTTGAGGTTCTGGAAAGCATCTTCACACTTCTCTATCCAAATATACTTCTTCCCTTTCCTCTGGAGAGAAGTAATATGATATGCAACCCTAGAGAAGTCTTTAACAAGCCTGTGATAGTATCCTTCCAAGCCCATAAAATTACAAACTTCAGAAACATTGGTGGGGGTTTTCCAATCTACTATAGCCTGAATCTTGGAAGAATATAATGAAATACCCTCTCTTGAAATTTCATGCCCCAAATACTAAAATTTAGAGTGAAAGAATTCACACTTTGCTACATTGGCATACAATTGATTGTCACGAAGACACTGCAGAACCAGTCATATGTGTTCCTCATATTCTTCCATGTTTTTAGAATATATCAATATGTTATCCAAGAAGATGAGAACAAAATGGTCAAGCTAAGAATATAATACTTGATTCATTAAGCACATGAAAATAGATGGATCATTTGTGAAACCAAAAGGAACTGCTGTGAACTCATAATGTCCATAACGAGTGCAAAAGGTTGTCTTATGAATGTCTACATCTTGAATGCACAACTAATGGTATCTAGACTTGAGTTCAATCTTGGAGAATACCTTATCTCCCTTTATCTGATCAAATAGATCATCTATCTTTGGAAAAGGGTACCTATTTGTGATCGTTACCTTGTTCAACTGTCTATAGTCAATGCACAAGTGTAAAGATCCATATTCCTTCTTAACGAAGAGTACATGTGCTCACCATAGAGAAACACTTGGATGAATACTGCCCTTCACCAAAAGATCTTCTAGTTGTAGCTTAAGATTTCTCAAATCATGAGTGGTCATCCAATAAGGCACTCTAGATATAGGTTGTGCTCCTAGAACAAGATCAATGAAAAAATATATTTCACGCTTAGGTGGCCTGCCCAGAATCTCACTAGGAAAGACATGAATGAATTTTTGAAGTATAAGATGATCAAGAGTATTTTCCTCTATTTCCACTTCATCTAGCTCATTCATAGTTATAAAAAAAAATTGACATCCCTTTCACATGTTTTTCTTGAGTTACATAGCAAAAATCATATGAAGAGATATAGGGCATTGAATTTCCACTATCTCACAATCCTTGCCAACATCATCTTTGTATTTGATTATCTTTTGTATACAATCAATGTTGGCTCCATGAGAACTTGACCAATCCATTCCAAGGAAAAAATCATATGATCCCATAGGAATCACACAAAGGTCTACTATGGTGGTGAATTTTCCTAGGTCTAACTCACACTTATGCACTTGAGAGTCTGTCGATATCCTTACCATAGAGGATAATTCTACTTGCCAACCAATGTCTTTCTTTACTTCCACTAGCCCACATATCTCTACTATAAAATGAGATATAAAAGAATATGTAGCTCTTGAATCAAATAAAATAGAAAGAGAAATACCTCTAGAGGCACCAAAAGTCTCTACCACAGTACCCTAATGCTCTTCCTGATGATAGTCCATTGCTTCAAATACCCTTTGAGATCTTCCAACATCCCCTATAATAGGCTCAGAAGCTGTAGGTCTCTATCCTGAAAATTATGATGCACGCTGAGGGAAATTCACCACAATGTGACCATGCTGCCCACATGAGAAGAAACCATTTCTTCTACCATGACCTCTCCCATTGGAGGGTTCACTAGACCAATGATATCTTCCTATGCTCACAATTGAATGTGTGCTCTATGCAAGATGACTGGGCTAATTGCACCTATTGCATGAAAATTTACAAAATTTATTAGAGTGAGAACCACTATTCTATGTTAGAGGATTTGTGTGCTTCTGTTGCTGACTAAAAAAATAGGGAGAGGATTTCTTAAAGTTTCCTGAACCCTATTTCTGATTTCCTTTATATCCTGAAGATGCATGAACTCTAGTCTGAGCCCCTATTTGTCCACCATGTCTTAGAGACAAATTTTCCTCAACCAAATTAGCCTTAATAACCACTTCCTTGAGGGTCTTGAGTTTGAAAAACTGAACCCCTTTGATGATGTGACCATTGAGTCCTCTGATGAAATGTTATAACATGAGTGGTGACTGATCACTGAATTCTGCATAGGGCCTGAGCTCAAAGAAATGATGCTCATAATTATGAATAGACATGGACATATACCACATATTATGGAACTCATTTACACATTGTTGCTGCCACTCATCAAATAGGAAATGTTCACAAAATTTTTCAAGGAAAAGCTCCCAAGTAACAATCTCCATAGAAAGTCCTAGTTTCTTCTCCTCAATTTTCTACCAAGATGTTGCAAAACCCTCAAGGCTCATAACAAAACATCTTGCATTAACATTGGTGTCAAACTATTGCATGGTGAAGCATCGATCCAAAGCAATGATCCAATTCTCTACCTCAAAACTGGTGCCAAGACCTTTAAAAGGAGGTGGTTGTGATCTCAAAATGTCTATCATTTGATTGGCCTTTACATCTCCTTGGCTGATGATAGTGTCCATCATTTTTGGGCTTCTAGATCTTTGTCTCTCCTCATTATTATAATGATGTGATGCTTCATGTTTGGCCTTGTTCTACACAAGTAGGCACTCTAAAATAGTCTGGAGAATCTGCATAACATAGATTTCCCCTAAATCCCCATGGTTCTCTCCACCATCCTCTTCCTTTCTCTCCTCAACTCTTTAACTAACATGAGGGCTAGGAATTCCATTTCTTCCATGTCCCCTACTACGGCCTCCAATTTGGCCCCTAACCCCAAATCTAGTCTTGGTGACCATCTTTCCTACAACATAAAACAAGAAGGAAACAATAATTAACACATAAAGAAATTGCAAAAAACAATGGTCTAAAATAAAAGAGTTTTATATGTCTAAGTTTTGTTTTGAAGTTTTAACTTCTAGATAACTAATGGGCGTATAAAATTTCTAGAGCTCCCAGTGTTTGAAACATGGGCTTTGATACCAAGTGCAATGCCCTACCAGGGAACCTAGGAGATATTAACCTAAAACATGTTGCTAAGTTTGCAGAATAATTTTTTTTATAAGTGTTTACAAACAATAATGAATAAACAAGCGGAAGTAAGACATAAAGTCCAATCTTGATATTAAATTACACATCTCAAGGGTTCCTTAACGTAGAAACTATGCAAATACAATTAAATTTATCAATTACATTTGTCTCCTAACTCATCTATAGATTACATCATAATTACATCTGAATGATAAAGTATATATAATCATCAACATCCACTATACATGTTGCAGGGAATGTAGTTACAATTAAATACAAAGAATAAAATAGAGAAAGTACATGAACAAGAATAAGTCTCCAAAAAGATAGGATATGAAGTAACTGCAACAAGGATCATCTATCACTAGAACATAGACGTCGAAGTCTCAAATGGTAAAAGAATCACTACCTCCTGACCTTGTGGAAACTTGTGGTTCCACTCCCACCGTGCTGAAGAGATACATCAAATCTCACTTGGATAAAAAATACCAATTAACTTAGGTAAACTAAGCAAGGATCCTAGAAGATCCTATCTCAAGGTACCAATAATAAATCAAAGGTACACATACTAACCCAAAGGCAACCAACACATGTAGGAAACCTAGAATGAAATTAGGGAAGTGTCATCACATATGTCAACTGCTTGGAACGATCTCACTCAAGTTTGACTTTGACTTCCAAGTGTGATCATATGCGGAACTTGAAGTCATCTTGTGTAGACAAGGATAACCGATCATGCCAAACTCACCATCACTACTAGATGATCAAGCATCTTCTCCCACTCCCATCCTTAGCCTATACTAGCACTCAAGGCATGGGAAAGGAACCATTATCTTATTAATTTA